>JAUTDX010004846.1:0-39084 GCA_030844895.1 Ambrosia x helenae | reverse complement strand
GCACACCCTTCTGCACATAACGTCACGAATAGCCCTGCACATGACGTATAGCTGCAATCATTGGAGTCAGGGACCTTTTTGTGTCAGTGGTCTTGACTACACGTATACGCTACATATAGCACTATACGTGGCGTATAGGTGGGATGTTCTTATTCAGCTTGGATTGCAATTTTTTGGTGAAATCCTACCCATATACACCAAGTATATGGAGTATTATTATTATTATTTTTCAAACGAATTTTTTGATATTTATCTTTTATTAAAGTTAAACATTGTATAATGATATACGACACGCGTTACCATTTTTTAAAGTTTTTTCCAACATATGATATATATCCATTTTATCAAAGTTTTAAAATTTGTAAGATTTAACACGAAAAGTATTAGGTTTTTTACATTAAGAATTAAGTAATTAAATGTTTGTTCAGTATTTATCACTTTTAAACAAGTTCTATAAAAATGTAAGTAACAAACCAAACGTACTAAAATTAACAAACATTAAAAATAGACAACCAAACTATAAATATATGATAAATCGATTTGTACATAATAAACAAACATAAAGGTACAATTGAATGTCAATACAATACAAATACCAAAATGCACACAATCAATCGTCCCTGACCCTCGCCATTGGGGGTTGTGGCCCAATGGTAGAAGCAAAGCTTCTAGGAACACCTAAGGGGGAGGTCATGGGTTCAAGTCCCACAAGGAGTAGAAATTTGCCGTTCAAAAAAAAAATCGTCCTGACCCTCCACGCCCTCATTCGGATGCTCTGGTGGTGGTGGCTGGCGGTACTGGTGGCATAGGATCAACATCCTTTTTAGACCATTTTTGGGTGGTGCACATACTTGATACAATGTTTACAAAAGAAACGGTTTTGGGCTTTTAGCATGGCCAAGAATGCTTTCAGATAAGTGTCTAATATTAACGTTTCACTGAATTGCGAACATTACATGTGTAGTGAATGTTTTATTTTAAATGTAAAAGGAAAGGTTAACATATAATTATTCAAAGTCAAAATCTTGTCTGAATCTACTATATATTGATCACAAGATGAATGGAAATGTGTCTTTTATGTTCACGGTATAAGCATGTTAAGGGGTCGTGTCTTTGTGGCTTGCTATGTAATTGGTTGTACAACTATGTAAAGGATCAGGTACAACGGCTTCCGAACGTATATTGTAAAATTGGACGCTCAAATGTTTGACTTAATATTTATGATGAAAGTTAGTTAACCTAAATATTTTGATTAAATGTTTGACTTTTGGTATCCACATCGGTTAATGTTTGGATACCTTTAGAAGGCATGAGCATGAAGTCTACCTACTTTGTTATTGGAATCCTGCCTGTTTATGTTTTGAACAATATGTTTGTTTCATGGATTATGTTATTGACTGAATCTGTGAATGGATGAATTTTCTAACTTCAATTTCTAAGTTGCAATGTGTAAATGTAACTGATGCGACCCCCGGGTTTGGACCGTTCCATAGACTTTTGAAAGTTCTTGCTCACAACCTTCATCTTCACAAATTCTCAAGGACAAGGCTCTTTAATGGGGTAACATGGACATCCTTGACATCGTAGTTATTAATTGCCATATAAGCGACTTTTAGTCTACAAATACAACATATTTTGTTTAAATTTATCTTTAACTAACCACATCTCATTCTTCATCTCTATCTCACTAAGGGGGATGGGGCGCTACACCAGAATTGGTCACGCGTACCCCACTACCAGCACGGTAACACCGCCGCCACCCATGCTGGTAGTGGTCCCGTGAACCAAATTCTGATTCTAGTTAACAGGGCTGGTACCCGTGATTTTTCTCTCTTTGTCTCTATCTCTCTCTCATTAATTGCGGATAAATAATTCGTGAAGTGTTGCCTCAAAAAAATGTTTCAGTGAAGGAAATCATGAAGTGAGTGGCAGTGTAGGATTTGTTGAAATTAGTGAAGTTGAAAAAACTCACGGGTAGTGCCCTGTCCCCCCTAACACACACTAATTCAATTATATATTTTCTTTCTTAGAAGCTAATAAACATTTATAGAGATGAGGAATAGTGAACCCCTATATCTGGATATCACTATTCAAAAAACCCTAAATTTTAGAGATAGATGAAGTTAATGATAGAGATATAAAAGAACAAACCGTTAAATTTAAAGATAGAGACCCAAATATAAATGCTAATTGAGGATACTGAATTATTGATCTACCTTTTTGTTGTGCCTTAGGCCTTAAAGGGGTGTTTGTAGAATTTTTTTTTCCTTTCATTGATTTTAACTAATCCTGCTTTGCCACATTATTTCACTGATTTACTTCACTGAAACACGTTTTTGTAGGCGCACTCCACTGATTCTTTTATTTTTTTTTATAATTTCATTAAACCTTTTATTATTATTATTATTATTATTATTATTTCACACGGTTTAAAATTAATTACCAAAATCGTTTTCAAACCGTCCCACAACCTCACGGTCAGAATTTAGTATGGTAACTGTTCAATCGAATTGAATGGCATTGATACGTTTCACCAAACCGTTCAAATTTTTTTATATATAAACCTAGCAAACGGTGGGGTTAAAACACACTTTTACCACCGTAGATACAAAGAAACACACACGAAGATGACTCATTGGACCACCGAAGAAGAGATTGCATTGGTGATATGCTACAAGACGCCTCGAACTACCGGCACTTCAACAACGTCGTTCGCCATGTTTTTTGGGTACGTGTACTGGCCGATTTCAACCGCCACGTTGGCACCAATGACCGCACAGCCGTCACCTGCAGCGGAAGTTGACCGATCTCACCAATAAGTGTGATCGGTGGACCAGCATGTACCAGAACACGTTGAGGGAGGAGCCGGACATTGACCCGGAGTCGGTTATCGAGCTCACGCATGTGGACTATGCGGCATGATACGACAGCAGCTTTGACCATGTCGAGGCATGACAACTGTTGCGCCAACTCTAGGTTTTTTTTATTCTTTTAATGTATTTTATTTTTAGTTTTTTATGTTTAATAATTATGAATTTTAGTTTTTTATGTTTGTTTATCTTTAATGTTCCTTTTAAGTAAATATTTTTAAACAAACCGTTTAAAAAAGGTAAACATATTCATAAAAACAAATGGTAAAAGTAAATTAAAAAAATAAACCATACGGTTAAATACACAAAAAAAAGGAATATAAAAAAAGTCAAAAATAAAAGAAAACAACGGTACCAGCACGGTAAACAGAACTAGCAAAACGTCCACGGGACCACTACCAGTGTGTATGGCGACGGTGATACCGTGCTGTTAGTTGGTACCCCGTGGACAATTCGGGTGGCGCCCCGTCCCCCTTTAAAAGTCATTTTCTTTACTAGAATTCGGTATAGAACTGCCTACCATAAGACATGTTTCTTAGATGCCGTCAAATTTGTTTCTAGACTTCTCATCTTTTGTTTTCCGACAAATCATGAGCATAGATGAACTTGACAGCATATTGTTCTTGCAAATAAAAAAATTAAAGTTCATCTAATTGATGATATTATCTTTGTGTGTGTGTGTGTGTTGTGTTAAGGCCTAAATGTGGACCACTTTGTCACTTTGGCTACTTAAATCCTATACGTGAAATATCATTTATCTATTTTAAGATATTATCTAACCATGATTGCTATTATCATACTATCATGTGACAAATATGAGGTCAATAATAATCAACGTAGACAATTAAAACACGTATTTTTAAAGCAAAACTAGTGGTTGTGGACCAAACAAATCGGCATTACGTACACACAAATGTTTTTAATTTGGATTTCCTAACAATTCTAGTCCCAAATGATTAAAAATAATTTTTGTATTCATTTCCTCAAATCTCAATGGATCAAAAACCCGTCATCAATAGTTTAAATAATTTACATTTAATAATTTATTGAGGTATTTTTGGTTTTTATCGTGAGTTTTCACTTTTAATATTCGCTTCTATGATTACAATTCATTATTAATGTTGCTGGACCATCAAATGGCCACCTAATCTTTTATTTTTCAAAATTGTCATCATTTTGATGGCTAAATTCAAAAGTCTAAATAGAGCCGATAAATTTGAAGCCATATATATTAATAAATATGGTATACAATTAAAAAGAATGAGTTTTGCAAGTGAATTTGAATTATATGATCAAAGTTCATAGAGTTCAAAGATGCCACAAAGTCGCTAGAACCATCGTCTGCTAGCCAAATATATAATACGTTCTTTACCAATAATGAATTTGATAACAGAAGAATATCAATATCTTTTTAATATTACTTGTTATACTTGCAAAAAAAATATGGTACAATAGATTTTAAAAATCAATAAAATGTAACCAAAGATAATTTTTTTAACTTATCGTTATAACTATGAATGGAATATTACATGTTTTTTCACTTTTATCATCGGCAAAATATATCACTAAGTTTTAACGTTCTACTCAGTTTACTTCTTAACCCGCTAGAGATTAAACAAGAAATGGTCTTTTAGGAAGGAAAGGAGTCGTCCTCAATCCTCCCCGTTTTCTCCATGTGACACGTTAACGCTATATCAGTTTTTCACCACTTTTTTCAGTTTTCCCTAGAATGTGCAGTGTCATCCCAGGTTTCCTCATACTTCCCCAAAACAAAATAAAACTATTTTAATTGAATTTAATTTAAACATTAAATGTTTTAAATATAAATTGAACTATGAATTAAAATGAAAATACATAAATTAAAATAAAAAATACATAATTAAAATACAAAAATTAGATAAATAAGAATAATCACAAAAAATAACCTAAAAATTATTAATAAAATAAACAATATAATAAACCTTGTCATTGATTTGTAAACTTGGAGGTAGAGTTGGTGTGTTGTTGACAATGCTCAATAAGATCCGCTTTAAGGCTTCGGGTGTATAACTCGTGACCGTAACAATGAATGAATATTTTCTTCAGCTATTACTTCTTTTTGGCGGATCATCTATGTGATCTGGAGATATCTCCCCACCTGTATGTTTCAAAATCATGTTATGTAAAATAATACATGCGTACATAATTTTTTTGATCTTTCAGGGATGCAATGGCGTTATATTTGTAAAGCAAGAATCATACTTTACGTCTAACGTCCTTCTTTTGTTTTTAAAATATCTATATTCGCGTTTTAAATCGCTGAGAATCCCCCCTCCCAAAAAAAATGCCAGCGACTCGTCCGAAAACAATGTCGAAAATGATGATCATCATACTACGATTTTTTAGAACAATAATCATTCACCAAACGCTCATGAACAACCTCTAAATCTTGTTCAAGCATTGGTTGTCTAGTTTTCGGTTGTGAGGATTCAGATTTCGTTTTTTTAAAAAGCTGAATTGGCTCCTGAGCTGCAGTAATAATAAAGTCATAAATCATTCCCGAGAGTTGGATGAAGAGACGAGGTGTAGTGAGTTGGATTGCGAATAGTTGGAGTAGGATGCCATTTTTTTTCAAAATTTAGAGTTAGTTTGAGAGATTTGGAAATTTTAGAGTGTTTTGTAGTTGTAGGTGTTTAAATATATAAGGTTCTTAAATTTGTGTATGAAATTATACGACTGTTGGCAACCGCCCAAAGCCCCCCCCCCCCCCCTCACAAAATCACAACCTTTGACGCTTGTTACTAGGCTAGCGGAGTCATCGGTAGCGCCCCTCAAATAGTATCGATGGGATAGTGTGGGGGCGCTATTAAGGTGATGTAGTTGCGGGCGCTAGCACACACCACCATGCCTAACCATTATCAAATTACTATATTTTTTTTTAAATAACAACTAGAGATCAGAAATCTAGGCCTAAGGAAAATATGTCAGCTAGTCATCAGAGTTCCCACCCGATTAGTCCACCGTTTATGTGACTTTCAAACAACATGTTTTATGTCTTTCATCTATATTTAAATTTGTAAAAGTTATATGTATTGTGATATTAACATGATTTATATTCGTATTCATTTTTTTAACGGCCGAAAAGTCCGATTATCTGGATAATCTAATGGTAAAATGTCACCCACGCCAACGAAGGTAGACACTATTGGTGACCCCGGACTACCAACATTTTAAGGAAGCTCGTGCCTAAAGGTCCAATGTGGTAAAACTTTTGGCTCAACCCAGATAAATTTGACTCTAGGCGAGACTCAAACCATAACCTTCAGGGGCTCCCAATGCACCAGAAGGTCATTGACTATATTCGCATTTCTTATTCATACTCGATCTTATCATCCCGAGTATCTGAATTACTTATTAATCGTCGGGTTAATTTACGATAGATTTCTTCCCTAATCAATAGTGGTTAAATTTACAGTTTTAAGTTTGTAATACTTTTAAGTGTCTAACATTTAACTTTATGTATTATACTTTTTATAATGCAACGTATTTATATATTCATTCTTGATGCGAGTAAACATGTATGGTAATGGTCTAGGGTAATCGAGTCGAGTTCATTTAGAGCACCTCCATCAACCAGATGGCAAGGTCTGGAATTCCGGACTCACCTCACGGACCCAACCATGAGTTGGAGGAGGTGGTTTGGGTTGTTGTGGTCCGTTTAACCGGACTTGTTCTCAGTATCATTACATATTTCTATCTTAAAAACTTGCACTTTTCCTTCAATGCTAATCATTACAGACTTCTATCTTAAAAACTTAAAATTTTCCTTTAATGCTAAATCAATTCTGATCGTCACTAGAGTCGTCCCTGAAGCTTTAGGTACTTTATCCAAGCCATTCAATAATATGCCCTCTAGACCTTAAGTTTTGAGTTTTAAATGAATTTTCATTAAGCCAAAGTTTTAAGTTTAAAATGAGTTTAATGTTAAACACACACACACAGTATATAGGAAATTTACAAAAAAAAAAAAAAAAAAAAATGGCCCTGAATAAAACAGGCCCTAGCCGTGGGTCCTCCCCGGCCACCCTAAGATCCTCTCATGACCACCACCCTAACATCCACCCACCATCTACTTTTACTGTAATGATGTGACGTGTTAATATGACAAGTCTGAAAACAAACCCATGCTGGCGTTGGAGATGCTCTTGGTATCATAATTCTACATAAACCTATGATAACTGTTATAGATAATCCAACACCAACGAATGCCCAGCCACTCAACTTGAATGTTTTGATTGTTGTTTTTCTCATTGTTTTGAAACCCGGACCGGACCGGCCGGTTGGACAGGGAACCGGACCGGTCCGGGTTGGGGTATTGAACCGGGGGTTAGACCGGTGAACCGGATTTTTTTATATTTTTTTTAAATTTTACCCCTATTAATTTTACAACACCATCCGGTTCTTACATCTGGTCCGACCGGTCGGACCAGTGGACCGGTAATGCGACCAGTTTTACGTCCGGTCCGGTTCTGAAAACATTGGTTTTTCTCCACTAAATTTGGGTTTTCCTCACATCCATATAAATTATATTCTCGTTTAATCAATCACTTTAACACCATTTGTCACCAGTGTTTTCAAAAGCGAGCCATTGGTCGCACCACCAGCTCCAATAGTTCACCAGTTCAACCGTGTGGTCCGGGCTCAATAACCTCTTGACCAGAGTAGCGAGGTGGTAACCATCGATTTTTTTTGTTCATGTAATCATGTTATGCTTCATATGATTCGTTCAAAGCCGGACGACTCACTTGTATCCTGTCCCTTAATTAATTAGCTTTTAAATCAATGGTACCGGTTAAACCGGTCGAAACAATCTGTCAGGCCCATTTTTGTCACTACTTAAAACCGGTTTTTATTTTTTATTTTTTATATTTTTTGTGTTCTGCCACTACGTAAAACCGGTTTTTTGTATTTGTGTGAAACTATGACCAGAAATCCATACCACCGACATCATAGTTTATAGTTTATATTTTGTTGTTATAGGCACATGTTCTGATCAGCTGCCTCTACTAGATCTATTTTTAGGAGTAACATAAAATACGAACATATAAAAACTGTGGGTACGGTTGTATTATGTACGAAACTTAATTTTTAGTATCTTTTTTTTCTCTAATACATTTTAATTCTTTTTTAATAAAGTAGTTTTATTGAAATTCGAGATTTAATCGTGTAATTTTGCTTTTTAAGTTTATTCTTATCAGTTGTCTCAATCATATTTTAGACATATGGTTATTGTTTGTCATTAACAGTTAACTATTATTTGTATAAAGTGTGCATTATTTTTTAGAAAATATGCTATTTTATTTGAACCGCAATCCAATACTATTCATAACATCTAGAGTTTTAAACCATTGTCTACCATGATACTCAACCCCTCGACCCTATGAGGAGGGCACCTTACTACGTACCCAGAAGATACAGCTAGGCGAAAAAACACTTTGGTTAGAACATCTTTTTGAGTAATAATGTAGCCATGTGTTAAACACAATAAAATAACGAAATTGCACTTGCTTATAAACCAGTAGGCAATAACGAAATTGCACTTGCCTATAAACCAGTAGGCACTTGCCTATGAAAATGCATACACTTTTGCTTAAAGTTGCCTATAGGCTATAGTAATGTAATAACGAAAGGTGAAGTGTATTAGTATACTAACGCATCATACTTGTTTATTTTACCTAAGTTATGAAAAATATCCAAATAAATAAGGTTCGAATTTTAGAAGGGATTAAATTTGGAGGATTATTGGTGTAATAAAGTAGAAACAAGATTTTTCTTTCACATATATATATTTAGATAATTTGGGTCCAAATACAAGTTTTTATAAACTTTAAGTTTTTATAAACTTTATGCCATTTCTATAATATAAATTATATTTAGTAAATTCTATAGTATAATTGTTTTGCATGACCATTGATATTATAAACAATTCTGTACACAAATATTTTATACCAATTTGTATTATTTGCAATACCACTTTTTAAATTAATGTCAGCAGACTTTTAACAATGCGTATATCAGTTTATATAATATTTTTTTATATCAAATAATGATACAGTTTTGACAACTTTTTATATAAATATTTTTATTTTTTTAAGATACACTAACGTATTCATTTTCCTAGGTGTTTGTTTTTAGCTATTTCAGAGAAATTATATTTGAAATATGTTGGAACCTCTTGGATCGATCACGTTCACAAAGAACTCGTACACAAGAAAAGAACGAGAGATAAACGTTGGACACTAAGTCACGTTTATTAAAATAATCAAAACCACACATAATACAATGATCCTACACCTCTATTTATACTAATAATAACATGCATTCTAGTCTAATTCTAACTCCTAACAATACTCAACAATTATCTCTAATTCACTAAGAATTATCTTTATCTTTTACATCTACTTTTCCAACTTTCACATATAAACCATTTAACCCTTCGACTTTTTGGTTCATCAATTCAAACACCTTTTAACAATCAAGATTAATTCCAACAAAATAGACGTGCCATACTATTGCACATTGTACTTCAATATCACAAAGATAATGTTGTCATGTTGATCTACAATTGTAATGTTAGAAAATGATGATTTATCATCGTGAGAAACATATGATACAAACCCATATGTGTTGCG
Source organism: Ambrosia x helenae (assembly GCA_030844895.1). NCBI lineage: Eukaryota > Viridiplantae > Streptophyta > Magnoliopsida > Asterales > Asteraceae > Ambrosia > Ambrosia x helenae. Next base: position 29,543 of record JAUTDX010004846.1, on the reverse strand, counting down.
AATGTTTTGATATATGTGGAGGTCAAACTTCCCAATCATCACAATATCTCTCCATGCATATGTTTTAAATTTCTGTGTTTAAATGGCCAGATTGGCTATGTGATTCATGCTTAATATACAGAACGTAGGTTTTGGTCATTACCAATATTAATATGTGATCAAAACCCAAGGCATTATAGCCTAGTGGTATCTTGGTGGTGAGATAAGACTTAAGGGCCATAAGGTCTTGGGTTCGAATCTCACAAAGGGGGTTTTCTCATAATTATGAGTTTCCTCCTGAATTGGTGACTTGGTGGTGGAATATGATCGCGTGGCAACACTGGTGGCACGATGATACTCCAGTGTTTCGTGAGTGATTCCAATTTGTTGGCCGTTCAAAAAAAAATTAATATGTGATCAAAAATTGATATAAGTGATCATTAAACATGCATTGACACATGCATCTAGGAGCATGCAAAATAGATACTCAGCTTTTATGTCATGCCTATAGCTGTGGTTCTCTCTTCTATATAGAAACAAAGACACCCAGACTACAACTTTTTAATTTATATAATATTTTTCTTTGTAGGTTATGTTCTATTATTGTAGTTCATCACCTTGTTATTGACCTTATCATGTTCTTAGTTCACCACACCATTCTCCTTTACCACGACCTCCACCACCTCCAGTCCGCCATCCTCACTACCGTCAGATAAGCAACAACGAAAATCAAATTGAAACCCACATCCGTTAAGATGCAAATCAAAGTACTTTTGCAGCAATAGAGCCTGGTATACTGTTTCATTCATATTAATAAACAGATCACATATTTTAAAAAGGAACATATTCAATGTGTACTCCAATTTGAGTACTAATATGAGATTTATTTGTTTTGATCAAAACTGTAGGTACACAGTGGCATAAGCCCACCAAACTTTTGTTAACTGCTTGTAAAGTCTTTTGACAAAATTCGGTTTCACAGTTTCTCGTCACCGTGCTAAAGCCCCGAATCTATTATAAGTGCAGTTGTCATTCAAAATGACTTGCAGTCTTGCAGTTTAATATGCTACAATCTATGTCCCCGCCAACAGGCAGATTTGGATGTACAAAAGGCTGCAAACAGTTGAAATGGTGTTAGGAACACGTTAAAGAAATAGGTGGGTTCAAACAGATAATTGCTTGGTATATGTCAGTCCAAGATACATTTTGTCCATAAAATTTAATAATAATCTACCATTTGAATAGGGATATTGGATTTTATTAATCCGAACTTTGACAAATTGACCAATATTAATCCCAACTTTAAAAATTGTCTGTGCCGGTCCCAACTTGTAAAATATTTTCCTTCACTGATCCTTTACTAATGGTGATCTTGATCATTTTAAAGTTGGGATTAATATTGGCCAATTTGTCAAAGTTCGGATTAATAAAATCCAGTATCCCATTTGAATAAAACCATACCATTTCTGTAATAATCTAAATCTTTTGAGAACAGTATTTGTGCGGTTTTTTTGCATTTAGTTTTCATTTAGCTAATCATCTGTTTATTTACTCATTTGATACATTAAAGATAAAATATGACTTGAATTGGTCCAATCATAATAAATGGGTCAAAATGGTCTCATCTAGCCTAACTTAATGTGGGAAGATTGTTACTTACATCATTTGAATTGTTCTCGTGAGGTCACTGGTGAAACTTCTGCCAGCGTATGCTCGTGAGAAACTGATAATAACGAAAAATAGAGGAAAATATCAAATGAAGGACAAATCAAGCTTAAAACAAGTGGAGTAATTTTTGTTTACACTAAATGAAGAAACCAGATGTTTCAGTTCCATCAATGAGGTTGTGAGCATAGAGAACACTTCTATCAACTATCAACCCATTTGACCCATTTCTTTTTAACCGACATTTTCAAGTTGACCCATTTAAGATAAAACTTATGCTAATCGGCGATTAGCAAGTAAACTTGTAAGATCTATGATCACCAAAATCTGTAAGTAACCTTGTATTGAGGCACTGGTTGTGATCTGTTAAGTTTCTTGTATAAAGTTTCCAGGATTTTTAACTTTTTACGTCCTGGATTCTTCAACAGTATGCGCCTGTTGCATTTCGATTATCCTACTTTTGTTTTTCTTTAATCAAATAAATCTCCTGGATTTATCCAAAACAAAAACGATATGGGCCTTGAAACATATGCACATGTTAATATATGCTTAACTTTCAGTCACAAGATTGCTTCAGATAACATATATAGATTAAATTCTTGCTTATAACTTGGCACATTGAATATTTAAAATTTCTATCTAGTTAGTGGTTCCTATATTTATGATGTGGGAAGAAAATGGAGAATGAAGACGTGATTGTGGGTCTAGCATCTTGATGGGACCGATACAATGGACAATGATAAATTATTTTAGACACACTCAGCGATTAATTGTTAGTTATCATGTATTACAAAGTGCTAGACTAACTCGGCTCCACACAAACATGCTATGTTTGCAAGGTTACAAATCTAGTAACTTTCCTAGTTTGTCAAAAAAGTGGAGATGGCAATTTCAACCCAGTTACAACGAACCAAACAGATAAAATAGAAAACAGCTAAAAAGAAATTGGCTTGAATGGTGCCCGAGGTATGTTTCAACTCATCCAAAATCATGCTAGTTGTTATTTTGAAAATAATAAAATTATGGTAATCAAATATGACACATTGACTAGTCATTGTAAAAATTATGATATTGGACAAAAGGTGTAGTCGGTCAAACCCCACTCGATTTGACTCGTAGGCAAAAAGAACCGTATACCCTAACACATGTTACATGTTACCCGACCCACCTAACCCCTTTGCCACCTCTACAGCAAAAATTACAAAAAAAATATATGAATCCCATATAGACTTTGAAGGTTATAAGTAAAACAAAACCAGGCCATCGTAAACCACGTACGCACCTTTAACTCTATTTATTTCCTACTTGCAGCATGAGATGACGATAGCTACGTCCTCTAAACACTCGGTGCCAGTGAAAAAGAAGGGAACTTTTAATGCTCATTTGCATCCTCTCCTGCACAAGCCTGCGGGATATTTATTACAAAGATAAATAAATTTAAGCTATTATATGCTGTATTTAAAGTGACTCGATACATGAGACATATCATTTTACCATCTCACTAGACATCTCTGAATAGCCCGGGATATTGGTCGAATGAAGGATGGATCACGTTGAACATAGAGCATACCAACCTGGCAAGTTCAAAAAGTAAAAACTATATTTAATTAGATTCTATTTTACAATAATTTTATAATATGCGATCTTTTGATCTTTCAGGGTGAATTTAAGAGAAACTCAGTAAGTTATTTGAAAGATTAACTAGCACACACCTCAATCATTGCATTGACGGAAGGATCATCATAGATTTCAAGACTACAATCAGCAAAATAATTAACCTGCACAGAGATAATTTTGAATGATTTAAAGAAAAAGAAACATACCACACCCATAAATCTAGACCTCCTCTCACAAACTTCGGATATATCATATATTATAAGTGGCAAAATGAGTGGGTTGAGTACAAGGTTAAAACAAGCTAGACCTGGTTCACCCACGAACGCTTTTTGTCCATTTTTTTAATAAAGACTTATTGCGTTAATAATGATTAAAAACAATAGTACTACTATAACTTTTCATAAAACGATTTCAATCACAAAAATATTATTACTATGACAATCTAACTTGGGGAGGGACACCTTTCCAATACACTTTGATACCGCTTGGCCACAAGCCCTTTGGTGGCAACCTACTCTATATGGGTTGTCATAACCTTCGTAATCTGACTAAATAAAGGGCGTCTCGGAAAGTGCATAACATAAAACCATATAACTTAGTCAAGAGTTGCTACTTTTACATATGCTTTTAAATGTAAACAGTATATGAAACTATGACAAAAAAAAAAGAACTGTTACAGAAAAACATTAAAGAGAAACGTACTCCAAACTCTGCATTGACTAGACATTGGATGAAGTCCATTAGTTGAAGTTTAGCCCATTCTGAACGCAGGCAAGGGTCATCTTTCTTTGGCGGGTGTCTCCAAGGAGCACCAAATCTTAATTTATCTTTTGGAATTTTCCCCTTTTGAGCATCAAGTGCAAACTTTTCTAAGAGTGACAATGCTCTATCCATGGCAGGATTTACAACGGTTACCTGCAAAGTGGGATCATCAATATTTTTTCGTTTTTATATTAGCATTACTGATTGCTGGTAGATCCGTGAAGTCACATGAATATGGCATCAATTACAAACAGACACATGTAAATAGCTCAAATTCATTTAAATCTATAATCAATATGAGAAAGTCCTTGGAAGATCCATTTTAACTTTCAAATGAACACTATCAAAGTCAATATAATTAGTTATTCAACTGGTTTTAGTAACACAAATATTCACTGTCATGTGTCTGTCCATAGCTTGGTCAAAATGCCAGATGGGACTTGATAGAACGCAACTGTTGCAAGTTTGAAATTAATCAAATAAACAAGAAAGAGGTGTCAGTTATTACTTGCAAATATGCCAGATATGCGTCTATGATGTCCTCAAATGTACTTTCTTTGTCATCCATAAGCCTGCTCAATAACAAAAATGTGTATATGAATATATGCTCATTGAAACATTACAAGGCAGTGAGGCACAAACTTCAAAACAAAATTCTGTAACGTGCAAATGATAACGTGGACACGTGGTGGAAATGTAAGGTCATCTTTCTTCAAAGCAATAACATGCATGAAATGGAAATTGATGTTATTTCAGAAATTACATCTAAAACTTACGCCCGATAATAATTACTCTGTTTCAGAGCAAATATCTCAAAAAGATGTCGTGCATTGGGCCCAAGCACCTCAACAATTAGATCCCACTAAAAAATGAACAAGAAAGTGTATTAGTTTTTTAAATTCAACAAGTCAACAACCGAAAGTTTATATAATAGCAGTATAGCACAAAAGATTGTTGAAAGATGTCCATAATCAAACATGAATTTACCTCTGACTGGCTAAAATAATCTGGAACCATGTGTACTTTAGCTTGTTGTGGAGTCCATCCAAATGTCTACAAGATGCAACAAATCATATATTTTGAGAATGTCAGGCATCAGCTCCTACAATCGGGAGGTGTGATTACTAATTAATACTTGAGAAATATCAAACACTTGTTTTTCTCTGAAAAGTTTACCCCCTTAGGTATGTAGTTAACCCGGCCGATATATCAGATCACCGATATCACGGTTATCGATCATCAACCAATATATTAGTACAAAATATCGGTACGATATTATCGGCGATATTGACCGATATTTTACTGATATTTGACCAATGTATCACCGATATTCCCAATATCAGTGCATTTCTTCTTAGGTCTTCCATTTGTCTTACTTCTTATTGCTGTTATTAGTGTTTTAAGTCTTAATTGTTAATTGTTAGTGTTAAATATTAGTGTTTGAAGTCTTAATAAGTTCCCACTTGCTACAATTGTTAGTGTTTTGCAAGTTGCAAAAGGTTAATTTGTTAATGGTAGGAGAGCATATTAAATTGTTAGTGTTAAATTGCTATATATATGGATTTTGCATGATATAAAAATTACCGATATCTCACAGCGATAACCTATATGTCAAATTTCGGTCCTTCACCGATATCCGATATTTTACCGCATTAACTGCTTAGCCCTTCACACTAGATACTACTTTACTACTAAACTACTGATTTGAGATATACTCTTCTGAAGACATGGGAAAAATAACAGTCTTTTATAGTCTCATACGCTTCCAGTTTTTTATAGTTCGAAGAACAAGATATCATCACACAGAGAGCAGAGCTGGTAAAGGTTAAGTTACCTCACGAGAAATGAAAATGTCCGGAAAACCAAAATCCATATAAGCTGCGTATGAATAATAGCTGCAAAATATTAGTGAATTTTAAAATTTAGAGGAAAAAGATAGATGTCCATAAAGGAAGTTCAACACTGTGTATCATTCAAATTATTCTAGCCAGAAACAAATTAACAGATTTACATGATGATGCACTATTCTACTACTTGGAGGGCCAACTAGGCACCATTTTCTGGCTACCTTTAACAGTAATTATCACGGAGCTTCTTTTAAGACTTTTATAAGGGTAAACGACGTATCTAGGAACTTGAATTACTTGGAGAAATATAGATTTGTATTAGTTGTCAACTAATACGTATCTTTAATGGCATTACATAACTATCTCACTCTTTAAATATTTATGTGTTGCATAATACAACCATACTAAAATTAGAGGAGTGGTATCTCCTTCAGACAATATAGTGATGAATTGAGCACAAACTAAATTATTCAATTCATCATCACTAAGACACTGTAATATACAAAGGTGTGATGTAGGAAAAAATCAAGAACCAAACAGTTTGCTATCAATTACGAAGGGTTGCATAAGTCATGGCAATTGATGTTGCATAAAACTGACTATTACCTGTCAGATGTTACCAGAATAACTGGCAAGCACGTCTCATTTGCACCTAAAGCTATTATTCTCCAGATCAGACTGTCATGATACATAGATGCAGAGACTGATGAATCATCCACCAAAGCAGCACTTTTCAAGACATCAATATTATTTAAAACCAACTTCGGCTGCTCCACATGCCAGAATAAAACGAAGAACATGCAAAGAGGTTATCAACATAGCACTTAAAACCATACAATCCTTGAAATACTTTTGTTAACTCAGTTCAAACTTAGGCCTCCACAATATTGGAACTTAATATACGTTTGTCATAAAGTAGATAGGACGGAATCCACAAAAAAACAACGGCCAATATCTAGTTTGCTAACTTAAGAGTGCATTTATGTGCATCAACTTCAGTACTAAATGCACCTGCTATTTTTACTAGCTATCGCCAATAGTCACTACAATCGCTACACAACGTAGGCCAAGAATTATATTCTATATTAAACATAACTTCAACATAGCAATCTATGATCAATAAACCTAAACATAATATTACCATACCTGAAAGTAATCAGCTTGAGCAGCTTCAGACAACAACTCAACCAACAAACACACCCAATCCGTAGCCGAATTAGCCAAACTCCTCGAAAACCCCCCGCTCTCATTCAACCTCTTAACCGCATTCGCCCTAAACCCTTGCTGAACCCTGATCACCTCCTTAGCCAACTTCAAAGCCACCAACCCTTCCCTAAAATACTCCCCCTCTTCCCCACTCCAATCAATATCCCCGTCATTTAATCGAGCACTTAGCGTGCACACCGCCTTATCCCACAAACCCACCGTCTTCGACACAGCCCTCTTCGACGTTCTAATTCCCTTCTTATTATTATTATTATCACCATTATTCTCAATTATTATCCTATTCAAAGATGTATCCAAATGATGCCATTTTTTAATAGTTTTATAAATCTGGTGAGAGCTAATGGTGCCAAGGCGAACACCTTTAGCAGCCATGGACTCGAGACACTGCTCGAGCTGGTTTCGGAGAGTCGGTAAAGGCGGTGGAGTGCAATTAGTCCAAGAGCTCCAAGGAAACGAATGGCCATGAGTTGGGTGATTATCTGTAACAGATTCTGCAAAATCTATATAACCTGTGATATGAGGACCTTTGTTCCAGTTCTCCAGAAGCCCTAAATAAGTAAATAGCAATGATATTTGAGTGTTAATGATGTATAAAAGAAGAATGGAATAATAATAATAATAATTGTTGTTGTTACGTTCGAGGATGAGGGTGGTTTTGCCGACGCCACGTGGACCATGGAGGATGAGGGGTTGGTGGACACGGTGACGGTGAGCGTGGTTGTTGAGGATGGTTTCCATGAGTGGTCTTGGGATGATTCTCCATGCTTTGTGAACCATTTGAGTGGCGGCTGTGTGGTGGTTGCGATCTTCTTGCTGTTGCTACTGGTGGTGGTGTTGTAAATTGGTTTACTGGTTTGGGTTGGTTAAAACTGGACCCTAAAGTTTATTGAATGTTGAGAATAGCTCCTCCAATTTGGCATGTCTAAAGGTTTTGTTGTTTATTTATTTTTATTTTTTAAACCGTTTTTGTGTGAATTACTTGCGGTTCGTATTAGCCTATGTGGTGTGGTCGGCTTGTCACAGTTTATCGGAATCATATCTTTGCATCACTGCTTATTGGATAGATCTCATGATGTGGCAAGTAATGAAACGTATGATTACGTTTGAATTATTCGAGTATTCACACATCGATGAAAATATATTTGATGTTTTAGACTATGTAATACAAACTTATAAGTTATAAAACAAAATATTTTCAATGTCGTTCGACAACCTTTTTGAATCACGAACTTCAACATTCGGTCATGAATCATGCTAAAGTCGTAAAGGAAAATCCCACATTGAGTATCAGTCGAAGTTTGAGCACTATCAACCGGATTGACTTTAATTATCTTGCAATATTTAATTTTATGCTCAAGGTGGAGTTTACACTTGGTTGGAGAATTATACCACATTTTCTACAAGGTGCCTTTTGAGCCCATTCGACATAAGACACAAGTCGAAAAACCCGTTTCTCTCACCAAAAAGATCGGGGATTCGTGTTGTCTAAAAAATTCGAACAACAGTAATATCGTGTGAGGAACCGTGTCACACCACGCCTAAGGCGGAAACACGTGGCATAACCTCAAGAAAAGGAACATAGATAAAACTAATACAAACAACTTATTTAAGAAAAGATAATGTCATTAAAATGTTTAGTAATATCAGAGTTACACTCCATTAAAAAAACATAAAAGAAAGTTTCTTATTCATATTCCAAACCAAGGACGATGAAAGTAAAACCCCATTCAAGAGACCGACGACCTATTGTGATCTCTGCCTAGCCATTCATGCGTCCATCCAAATCATTCACCTGAAACATTTGTTTACTGGTTTGATTAGTTTTTAACTGCACCCTCATGTTTATTGGTTTGATTAGTTTACTGGCGTGTGAGTGTTTGAATGGCGGTTGTGGTGATGGTTGCGATCTTCTTGCTATTGTTATTGCAAACAAATGTTTACTGGTTTGATTAGTTTTAAACTGCACCCTCATGTTTATTTGAAAAATTAAGGATAGCCCCTCCATCTTATATAAAAGGGATTTACTATATTGTTAGGCATAACCATGGTTGTAAAAATAACGCCTGACCTTCGATTAATCGTTAGTAGGTGGTTGTTTTGCGATACCGGCCACAACTTGTAAATTCTGATCATATTCCAACTAAAACGTGTAAATTCTGCCAATTAATCCTATATACTAAAAGATATGAGTCATGAAATGGGTTAAAACATGCATATTTAAGAAAAACTACATATAAAATGTGTGTATGTAAAATCCCACTCTGATTAATTGCATATAAAATCCCAATCCAATTAATCAAGATTAATCCCTAATAATCACGATTAATCGTTAGTCGGTACCTTACCGGCTGACTACCGCATAGCGATTCTTACAACACTGCACAGTGGCCACATTTGTGTGCGTAAAGCATTATGGGATAACCTACACGGGGGCAAACCCGGCTTGAACCTGCTGTCAGCCCCCAAAGAGGTTATTAACACTTAGGCGCTCGGTTACAATCTTGTGAGGAAAACACGACTGCATATCGATACTTGCCTAGATCGAGCTCGGAACCAAAGGTTTCTCTGGCTTCAGAAGTAACTCATCTTTGCCAATTGAGCTAGCTAAGGCTAGCAATTTCAGACACGAACACGATAACACGACACGAACCTACATGACCTTAATAGGTCGACACGATAAGGCCTTAACATGTTAAGACATGTTAATAATTTTATTTTAAAAAGTTATATATGGGGTGTGGGTATACCTTATACATATGCGGATTAAAGATGAAAGAACCCTAATTTGCATTTTTCAAATCACAAAGTACAGACATATACACCGCTCAGTCATCTCTCCTTTTTCTTCTCCACTCCACTGTCCCCGTTCAGTGTCGGCGTCACCTGTCCCCCGTCCACTCTCACCCATCACCCATCCTGCTTCTCAAACCCAACGTCGCTCAGTTTCTCATTCATAGATTTGTGGAAACGATTTAAGGGTTAATGTTTATAAAACGGGTTATTGTCTTATCGTGTTAACATGTTATAAACAGGTTTCGTGTTCGTGTTTGAAAAAAAATGACACGAAAAATTATAGTGTTGTGTTCGTGTTTACTTGTTTTGTGTTCATGTCTTAATAGGTTGTGTCTGGCGTGATATGCAGCCCTAGAGCGAACCAATAATTTTTTATATTTAGAAATGTATCATTTAGGTAGGGGGGGGGGGGATTTTCCAAATATGGTAATTGTAGTGAGATCTTTTTTAAGTTTACAATTACTTCTTAAAATAAAACTTAACTAGTTGTTTTGATGATCGCGCGTTGCGCGATCTGAAAATTCGTTTGCTACAACTCATACGGAGAGCGCTAAACTGCCTGATAACAAAGCTGTAACGACCCGAGTTTTACCGCGTCATTACCGATTGGTTATCATGATTATGTTTTACCTTAATAAACAAACCTTCACATATTTATTATTATTTAAAAACCGGTTCGTGGTGCATTATCAAACAACATTACACTTTGAAAGTTTAACACAACATCACATAACATGGCCGAAGCCTTTTCGGTTCTTCTCAAAAACACACATTAAGCCGAAGCTTTCTTATTTATAAACATTCTCATTTTTAATCAACAACTTCACTTAAACATTCATGGTGCTCGGGTTCCATGGGTTCGTATTGTTCCTGAAATGCATGTTAAAATACGTTAGCCAAAAAGCTAGTGAGTGATGCCAAAAACCGATTATAACACTTACTAACAAACATGCAACTCGACATTATGGTTCGGTCAACACGAATTTCCAATGTATATCGATGGTAGCACATTACTAATGCTAAATAATGGTTCCAAACCTCTCGGCGGTTAGGATAATACACTCTTATGATACCGAATGGATCCATTCTACGTAATTTCTATTCGACCGATTCTATTATATTAAGATGATCATGATCCGATGCAAATTTACACACATTTAAACAACATGCATTCACCCCGAAACTTTTAAAGATAATGTGGGGGCATGCACTCACTTGAATCGGTTCCTCTTGATTTCGGTTGATGGTCGGTTGCTCGGAAAGTGCACGGATTGCCTGTTATCACGATAGTAATGATTATACACATATATATAATATTGTTGTTACGTTCGAGGATAAGGGTGGTTTTGCCGACGCCACGTGGACCGTGGAGGATGAGGGGTTGGTGAACACGGTGACGGTGAGCGTGGTTGTTGAGGATGGTTTCCATGAGTGGTCTTGGGATGATTCTCCATGCTTTGTGAACCATTTGAATGGCGGCTGTGTGGTGGTTGCGATCTTCTTCTTGTTGCTACTGGTGTTGCACAATGGTTTACTGGTTTGGTTGGTCAAAAGTTAAAACTAGACCCTAAAGTTTATAGAATGTTGAGAACTAGCAAAAATTAGCCGCGCTACGCACGGCCATTGGCGGTTGGTTTTACTGCGGGTCAACAGTAGGTGCAGGCTGGATTTCTGAGCGGTTTGTGGCAAGTTTCTCGGCGATGCTGCTGCCGTTTTCTGGGCGGTGCTGCTGCCGTTTTCTTGGGGATGTTGCTACCGTTTTTTGGGCGGTTTCTGCTGTCTTTTCTGGGCGGTTTCTGCTGGCGGTTTCTGCTGTATTTTCTGGGCGGGTTCATTGTTTTTTCTAGGCGGTTTCTGATGGATTTTTTCTGAGCGGTTTGATTCCAGCAGGAGTGTATGCAATTGTTTGAATTGGCAAAAGAAACTATTGCACCGACGGTTATCGTTCATTGTTTTTTCTAGGCGGTTTCTGATGGATTTTTCTAAGCGGTTTGATTCCAGCAGGAGTGTATGCAATTGTCTGAAACTTGGGGTCAATGTTTGAATTGGCAAAAGAAACTATTGCACCGACTGTTATCGTTTAATATATATAATAATAGCTCCTCCAATTTGGTATGTCTAAAGGTTTTGTTGTTTATTTATTTTTATTTTTTAAACCGTTTTTGTGTGAATTACTTGCGGTTCGTATTAGCCTATGTGGTGTGGTCGGCTTGTCACAGTTTATCGGAATCATATCTTTGCATCACCGCTTATCGGATAGATCTTATGATGTGGCAAGTAATGAAACGTATGATTACGTTTGAATTATTCGAGTATTCACACATCGATGAAAATATATTTGACGTTTTAGGCTATGTATTACAAACTTATAAGTTATAAAACAAAATATTTTCAATATCGTTCGACAACCTTTTTGAATCACGAACTTCACCATTCGGTCTTGAACCATGCTAAAGTCGTAAAGAAAAATCTCACATTGAGTATCAATCGAAGTTTGAGCACTATCAACCGGATTGACTTTAATTATCTTGCAATATTTAAGTTTATGCTCAAGGTGGAGTTTACGCTTGGTTGGAGAATTTATACCGCATTTTCTACAAGGTGCCTTTTGAGCCCATTCGACATAAGACACAAGTCGAAAAACCCGTTTCTCTCACCAAAAAGATTGGGGATTCGTGTCGTCTAAAAAAATTCGAACAACAGTAATATCGTGTGAGGAACCGTGTCACACCACGCCTAAGGCAGAAACACGAGACATAACCTCAAGAAAAGGAACAGAGATAAAACTAATACAAACAGCTTATTTAAGAAAAGATAATGTCATTAAAATGTTTAGTAATATTAGAGTTACACTCCATTAAAAACATAAAAGAAAGTTTCTTATTCATATTCCAAACCAAAGAAGGAGAGAGTAAAAAACCATTCAAAAGACCGACGACCTATTGTGATCTCTGCCTAACCATTCATGCGTCCATCCAAAATCATTCACCCGAAACATATGTTTGAAAAACGTCAATATATAAAATATTGGTGAGTTCACAAGTTTTAATTTCACAGCGACACGACACAACACAATGCATGTAAGAAAAACATTTATAAGTATAGACGGATCAGGGTAGCTACTCCCCAAAGTCTATGGCGTCCCTTAAGCCTGTAACCCAACCAAGACAATTTAAGTTACCCTGCATATTGTTCCTTGGTCCAACAACTAATTCAGCATACAATGCACCTCTCGTAGAGTACCAATAGTATTATTCATAATACACTTACGGCTATGCAACATGCATTGTTTTCTGCGACGGCGGCACCCTCCTGGGTCCCCCTCAATGAAAACATTTGGTTATGACAAAATTGCGAGGGTTCGCCACCAAGCGGCTTAGCCTTACCCAAGTACCCGTATTACTTAACCATATTCCCCACGTCACAACACATTTTATAACATATTTTTCCCCAGGTTTGAAAACATTTTAAAACGTTAAAAAGGGCAATGAAACTCACCTCAATCACAACAACACACAATCCTAGAGAATAGCAACCGATCCAACTCAACGACATATACGTGTTCTAAGTGTGTAAGACACTAGTCCACAGTGCATGTTTAAGCAATAAATTGTTTTACCCAACTCCCAATACCACTATTAAGTTTAAGTCATGTTTGATTAGAATACATAGTCCCGTTGGTGATAGATTACCTTTTATTAAGTTATTAATAACTCAACTTTTATAACTGATAAATACTATCATTAAGTTAGTTGGGTTCATCGTAGCGAACCCCGATCATAGTCCGATTTCACAACACAATCGTGATCATTAAGTTCTAACAAGAATCAATATTTATTCACATCTCCGAGTTTACTTCCAAAAATATAGTTTCCTTAATCTCCCATAATTATGCTTATATATACTTTTAGAGTAATTACTTTTAAATCGTCAACACGTCATCATGTCTTTGTTTATTTTAGTGTCTTTAGTTATAGTCCGAATGTTTTTGCTCGTTTTCCCGATTAGTTAACTGTATTTATTTACACAACTTGGCACTTTCAAAATATAGTTAACTAGTACTTTTGTTTTCCAATGAAATAACCATTTTAGAAATCATAACTTTTATATTTAACACCACACTTTATAAAAGTTATACATTTCACCCTAAACTTATGAAAAAACCTTTTAGTTTATAAAATAACTTTACAACACTTTTATTCTACAAACAACACTTTTCCTTCAGAAAAAATGTCAAATTTCACCCAAACTATCTCACTTTACAACTCAAAACTTATATTTAGTGTTTATCAAATTTCACCATAATACACACATATGTCATTATTTGTTTTATTAAAACATGTAGAACATTAAGTTTGAAACCTTCCATGTTATCTTTACAAACAACTTGCAAACTTAAACAAAAAAACATGATCTAAAGTAAACAAGTAGGATCTTACTACTGGCACAATGGCTAGGGAAGACACTAAAATCTTTGAGTTTTTATGAGGTTTTTATGTATGATCTGCCAATTTTAAGCTCCTAACACCAATGTATACTTGAATCACACTTGATCTTAGGTTGTTCGTGAGTATCGGATGATTGAAAAACAATAATGGTGGTGTTGTAGGGGGTTCGGCCGAGAGCACAAGGATGAAAGGGGGAAGATAGTTTTTGATCAATTAATTAACTGTTAATTCACTTATATATTCAAATCAACAAGTTACTTACATCCTAAGCCAAAAGGTTGTGTGTAATGTCAAGGGGACCATGTTGAGTCCAAGGAAACAAGGGGAGTTGGCGCACTTAGGGAGTGATTAGGGGGTCATTACACAATGGGTAATAACGCTAATCATTACTAAAGACAAATTCTATCGGGTTAAGGTTTTCACGTTAACTGCGACCATTTGGGACACTAACTAGACTCAAATAATCCTCAAACAACATTAGTCTAGGTATTGATAAATAATTTAGGCTTTCATTGAATTAATATCCGAGTTATGCACGTACGAGGTGTGATACGCAAACTTTATTAATTACCAGGAGATTAAGGTTTTGAGCTTCTAATTATGGTTTTGGAACTCCAAAATACTTATTATAAAGTGAAAATTCCATATGTTTAATATTATGGACTATTTCGGTTATGAATTGTTTCTGTATATCACCAAAGTAACGCTACAAGACTAGTTTGTTATCTCACAGCTGTGACACTTTTCTAATCAAACTAATGCAATATCCTGCATCAAATAAGGACTTTGATTTCTCTAAAGATTATCTTTTTTTTGGAAGGCAAATTTCAATCAACAAACAAACACAAACCGGAATCTCCAAGACGGAGACCCCAAAAAACACCAATGTCACATTATGTTACATCAAAATCAAACGATTGCCAATCCTTCCAACCCATTACACCCTTTTTACTTCTATTAGAAATCCAAACATAACCAATGGCTTTAATTTCAGCAACCAAGTTAACCACCGTCCGATCATCGTTTTGAAAAATCTTTTCGTTTCTCGCCTTCCAAATCCGCCAACAAGTAATAATCATCAACCCGTAAATCACCTTCTTCTTCTTCCGCGACGGCCAGTCCGTGTCCTGAAGAATATCCTGTCTCGAGAAGAAGAAAAACGGAGGCAGCTTCAACCATCTCGAGATACCATACCAAACGTTACACGCCATGCTACATCCAGTGAATAAGTGATCTACCGTTTCTTCCTGTTCCTCACAAAGACTACACATAATAGACCCACAATCCATATTCCTTCTTTGAAGCGCTTTCTTTGTTGGGATTCTATCGCGGAGCATACGCCACATAAAAACATTACATTTTATTGGAATCCACCTACACCATTTGAATGACGCCTCCGGTTGAACATAACGATCCCCATTAATATATGGATTTACCTTGATTTTTTTTGCCAATTGTCACAAATCGATAATGGATAGGTTTGATGAAGCCATAAAATGAAGTAGTAAAATAACAAAGAAGCGTAGCGAGCACAAAACTGGGTGTATGCGAGAGCGGGTTTTGTGTTTTTGAGCTTGGTTTTTGCGTTTTCTAGTGTTGTGAACAACCCAAAACATGTAAAACCTATTTGTACTAAACAAGGGTTGCAAAATGGTGATTGTTGGTGAAAAAAGGGTAAAAAAACGGCTATATCGAGGCCCAACGTTTGAAAATAACGGTCATATTGGTTCCAACAGTCCGAAGCGTTTTGGGATCGATGTGGTTTAAAACCGGTTCGGGTAAGGATATTCAGACAAGGAGGGGGTTCGATCTGGGACCACCGGTTCAGGTCAGGTTGGTTCCTCCGGGTCTGGTTCTAAAACTTTTTTTTTTGTCCCACTTTAGTCCCCCACGTTTATCCGCTAAGCTAAAAAGGGTCCATACTCCATGCATGGTCATTCATTTCACAAAAATGATTTAAAATCTGAAAAGCCCATTGTACCATAACCCAAACCCACAAACTTATCAGCCCTAGACCCAAGCCGTTAGATGGGCCAATGGGCTTGGGCTTCGTCTGGAAAATACCACTAACCCCACAATAATAATACCCTAATTTTCATTCGCCTTTAAGAACAGCCTGCCGTATAAACAAGAACCCCTCTTTCAGTCACCTGTTTGCTGCTTCCAGTCGGTAACCTTCTTACATCCTACATTCATTATACATACGTTTAGATATTAATTCATCCATCATTACATCTGTTGCTTATTCTTGTTTGGTTGGTTACCTATATTATTATATCCGTTTTGTATACATTGATCTCGTCTTATGTTGTTGTTATTGTAGCTGTGTTTGAGAATACCCACTTTTAGTTTGTACTAGAAATCAATATGTATTTTTTTACTTGCTTTAAAATTTATTTTATGAAATAATATCCTTTTGAGACAATTTTAGTTTTAGTTGACTTATTTTTAATAAGTTTATGTTTGGTAAGAAATGATATGGATTAGGTTGTGATTATAATTTGTTTTGCATTTGATGTGGTTTGATTTTAGGGTTGAATGTTATATTGAACTCTCAAGGTTTAAAAGAAGTTAAGAACGGAACCGAGATGTACGCCCGAGGTGGAATTAAAAAATATATATAATTTATGTATCTTGTAAAAAATAAAATAACTGACACAGGAAGTTTATAACATAAAAACTCGACGAGGCACACATTTTCTTACTGCCTTAGCTCTTAGAGGCGTACGCACAAATATAAACCGAAAACCCATGACGCCCGCCTCAAGACACTTTTTCTTACCACCTTGCCTCGAGTCGCGCCTCATGGGGATCTATTTATGCAATTGTTGTTGCAGTCTAAAGAAATGGCTGTAGTTAATGGAATGTTATTGTAACTTGTGATCTGAGAGTTTTATTTTTAGTTTTGAACTAAAGTATAAATCGAAATGTGTTTCAGCTAAAGATAATTTGAATAAGGTAGCTAATTGTTACTTTCATTTTTGGCTGATTGTTTTTGTTTTGGTTTATTTTTGTTAAGAAATGATGTGGATTGCATATATGTGACTAAGATCTAGTTATGAAATTGTTGATGTAGTATTAAGGAATGGCTGAAGTTGCAAAAGTAGGACCTGCAGTCCCGGAGTCGGCACTGAAGAAGCAGAAGAGGAATGAGGAATGGGCTTTGGCTAAAAAGCAAGAGGCTGAAGCTTTGAAGATAAAGAATGCTGCCACAGGAAGTTGATCTTCAACAGAGCGAAGAAGTACAGTGAGGAGTATGAAGCTCAGGTATGATTGTTATTTCAGTTACTTTGTTTGTTTGTTTCTGGTTTTATGTATATGACTTGAATTAGACTGATATAAATATTATCAATGCAGCAAAAGGAGTTGATTCAGCTGAAAAGAGAGGCGAGGCTGAAGGGTGGATTTTATGTCAATCCTGAAGCTAAGATGCTCTTTATCATTAGGATCCGTGGGTATGCATTGTTGCTTTTGTTGCCCGCAATCTTTATTTCTGTTGATATATGTTGTAAACTTGTACTCTTCCATTTTAACACCGTGAACCGGTCATATTTTAATTTATGTATCTATTTCTGAATTTTTAGTATCAATGCAATGGACCCGAAATCAAAGAAGATTTTGCAGCTTCTTCGTTTGAGACAGGTGACTGACTACTCTTTTATGGGGCCTTTTAGTTTCCTCAAAGTGGTTTTTGATATACCTGTCAGTTGGTAAGAATGAGAATTTTTTGCCCGTATAAAATTTGTTAGCACAATGTCGGTTTTTAATTAATGAATTTTTTTCTATGGTAATGGTTTATCCTGTGTTTATATGTGTTTGTTGTATTGTTTTTTGTCAACCAGATTTTCAATGGTGTGTTCTTGAAAGTCAACAAGGCGACATTGAATATGCTGCACAGAGTGGAGCCTTACGTCACCTACGGGTATTTATCCTTGCAATTGTGTTCTCGTTTCCTGAACGTTATTTATAAGCATTGTTAAATACATCTTTTTTACAGATACCCGAACTTGAAGAGCGTGAAGGAGTTGATATACAAGAGAGGTTATGGCAAGCTCAACAAGCAGAGGATTCCTTTGACAGACAACTCTATCGTCGAACAGGTTAGCTGTTTTAGTTTTTTCAGCATCTATGTTCAGTATGCCGGTAATATAAACACATGTGAACCAATATAATTATAGATACTTTGCGTTTATTTTGAAATAACAGGGTCTTGGGAAACACGGGATTATCTGTGTTGAAGATCTTATTCATGAGATCCTAACTGCGGGTCCACACTTCAAGGAAGCCAATAACTTCCTATGGCCATTTAAGCTGAAGGCTCCGTTGGGAGGCCTGAAGAAAAAGAGAAACCACTATGTCGAAGGAGGAGATGCAGGTAACCGTGAAGATTACATTAACGAGCTTATTAGGCGAATGAATTAGAATTCGGTGTTTTTAATGTTGTCTTTTGATATTACTAGATTGTGTACTTTGTGTTTCCTTGTGAGTTGGGGCAATTTTATTATTTTTGAACAAAGGATGTATCGCGACTGATTTGCAATTTTGTGCATGGTGCTTTCCCATGCTTACAGGTATCATGTGTTATATTTATCTTTTGATGGTTTCTCTCATTTTGTTGCATGGTTCAATTGCCCTTAAATCTGTCCTGACTGGTACCAGTTACTAGTTAGTCATTGCTGTTGAAAAAATGGTCAGATGTTAAAAATGTGGCTTTGCTGATTCCGACTGCGCCTTGGGTTCATTGTCTCAGTCTGGTCTGGTTTTTGGTCTTGCGTTTGGACGAAAGAATTTACTGATTTTGATTAAAAATGTGGCCTAGTTCATCTTTTTAATCAATTTTTTTTCATCACTTCAAGCCTGTTAGTTTGGGATAAGTGATAAGAACCATGGGGTTGTTTGGTTGATTAAGTGCTGAATCATTAAGATGGTCTGAATGGTTAAGAGACCCTGAATGGTTAAGAGCTGAATCATTCAGCATCCCTTATAAGCTTAATGGTTCAGCACTTAATCATTCCATTCAGATGCTGAAACAAACAGTCTGAATGCTGAATGATTCAGAGCTGAATAGCTAAGAGGCGGATTAAGAGGCTCCTCTAAAACAATTAAAAATAACACCAATCCCCAAAAAAATGTTCACAAATGCATTATGCTACAAAAGCGATAACACGTTCGTACAAGAAACCACAGATTTCAAACATTATTCGGAGGGCCATACGGCCATACCACTAGAATAGTCAGCTTCCTACTGCCTGCACAACATAGCATAAGGCAAAACACCTTGTTGCTAAGGTAATGGCATTAAATGTTGGAGATGAGCAGAACACTTAGCCTATAAATACCCTTTATGTTAAGTTTGATCGAAAGGTCTAACCCTCAGGAGAAGACTATCGTTGTTGCTTCCTGACTCGGATTATAAAATGAACCATCAAACACAGGCGGAGCATGGACCAAGCACCACAACAAGTCCATTGTTGCAACAACCAACAACTTGTAGCTTTTGAAGCATATCAATGGCAAATGTTTGATTCCATTATTCAATACCAATATCAATAATACATATATCCTCCAAAAATGTTAAGTAGCATTACTAGTATAAAGCAAAAATTGCATTTCATGCAACGCACTCGCTGCACAGCTGTTTACTCAGAATGGTTTCAACTATGACATTGTTCCCTCACTTGACGTTCTTCTATCATTCACATCACCTACGTCAGTATCATTTTCAAATTCCCCTTCTTGGTTCTCAACTCCTTGCGTATCCGGGCTTCTAAGATCCAAATCCTCAGGGCTCCATTCATTTCCTGCATGGTCTGAACCCGCTGGTGATGTGCTCTGAGAATGATAATTTGATCCTGGTGAGTGTATCGGGCTCACCCTCAACTGTTGAAGGGTTGCAAAAGTTTCTCTCATGGCTGACATTGCTTCAAAGTACCTGCTACACGATACCAACCCACATGGATTGGATGAAGCATCTCCTGCTTGCAATATCGAGCGATCATCTTATATACATTTTAACTTCATCAAGAAATCAAATTTAGCAGCGGCTATTTCGACCCATTCATCTATAAATGGGTTGACTTGGGTCATGTTTCATCTCAAATGGTCAAACAGGAAACTTATAATAAAACGGGTCAAATGGGTCTAACCTGACTCAACAGGCTTAAATACTTTATTTTAATTTTTTATACTGGGAATAACAAATTATTGTAATCATATTTAAAATACTAACTATTTAAAAAAATGTTTCCTTTTGAACAGAAGTGTTTTGGGCTGGATTGGCTTGGCCTGTTTTGTCCCAAACCCATTACCCAACCCCCCTGACCCATCCAATTTTCCACATTTTATCAATCAGATGGTTCTGTACACGTACCCTCCATATAGACGGTGGTTCCTTAAAGTTTCTGGTCCATTGGAGATCAGAAATAGACGCCGTGAGACTGCCATAATCGCTGGCCGCAGTCCTTAATAGTTCAGAGAATTCTTTCTGTTCGTCCCATGGAAAAAGATCCCGAAACGAAATAAGTCACAAGCATATATATGCTTCAACAACAGTATCACAAATGATGTCAAACATACAGACTAAAAAAATGAATAAACGATTCTTTTCTGTGAACTTCAGTTTTGTTTTCACTTTTTGGCTTTTGCAGTATCGAAAGATAATAAATTTTTCTATCCCATTTACAAAGCGTATTGGCTGAGATTCAAGTATTCATATGTTTAAAGAAAATCTTGACTGAATAATGATACATAGAAGTAAAATAAACGGCTTTCATGTATCAAGAGAACTAACCTGATATTCTGCTTCCACGGGAATGAATTCTAATGGAATGGCTGTTGCAGACGGGCTATTATACGATCCTGCAAGTCAAAATAAAGAAGAAATGCAAATATTCCAATCAATCTCTGTTCTCTAGATTGACTGATTTGAAATTCAGATATCAAGACAATATATGACGAAACAGCCAAAGATTTTCCTTAAAAAGCAATTATGATTAAATCATACACATGAAGAAGAGGTGGAAAAAGGGCGGGTTAGGTAACGAGTCAAAATGGGTCTCGTCGGGTTGAGCGACCCACAAACACTTCCTATCGATTTCTTGAATAAATAAAATATCAAAGTGCTAATTAAATATGAATATAAACAGTACATTAGTACAAAATGTTTGTGCAATCTTTTAATAAACTGATGTAGCAAGTTTTTATAAATTTTAATGAATTCAGATGACTTTAAACCGTTCCACTCAATTTAACATATTCCATTTGTAGCTGATAATTCTTTTTTCAAACATTTGACCCGTAAAAACAGAACGTAACACACAATCAGCCCATTTATCACAAAAATGATCAAGTTTTTAACCACCAATACATATCAAGGATGAAAATCTGAAATTTTATTCCATCTCTAACAACCCTCTAAAACTGCAAGTAAACTTTAAGAATTTAAATAGTTGATTGGTCATAAAGTGAGTGTTAACTGTTGATTCCCTTTTGCGAGCTGCACAAGGTGTCAACATACCAACCACATAACAAAAAACTACTGTTCAAGGTTTTTGTACTTACAGTCCCTTTTTCGCCGAAGAGGGGATAAACGTCATAGATGAAAAATGTAAGCACCCACTCTTCTTTGTAAAAGGTTGTCATGGGTAGATATACTGATATAATAACTAGAAAGCCAAATTACAATTTAGTTCAGGCATTTCATGACAAACTACAGTCTACAACATTATTAATAACTTTGAAAAACCAGAAGAAACGAAACTTCTGATGCTAAAATTGATAAAAATTACTTTATTCTGGATGACACCTTTCAATATAGTAGTGATTCTTGCTAAAGTGTCTATCTTTTTCTCCATTTCACTCACATGTGTCAAGTGAGAGATCTTCATATCTTCCTGAAAATTTCGAAAAAAAAAGATCAGTTTATTTGTTTTAACTTCTGAACCTAAAATGTATAATTATAATCCATCATAACTTCAAGACTTCACTTTAGGGAAAAAAGTTAACTAACTTTTCAATCACTCATTATATCTGAAAATAAAAAGAATCCGCAAAATTTGCGCATAAATTTTAAAAAAAGGTGAATAGTTTACCTTCCGACCTTGAAGTTCCACATGCAGATCTGAAACTTTTCTTTGTATCACATTAAGTTCACGCAACAATCTTACCAAGTCATCACCATTTCGCAAGTCTTCCTAGTTAAGAAACTAGATTTTTAAATGACAAAACGAAAACATTCCATTCTACTATTTCAAGTTTTGAATATGAGGCAACTAATAACAAAACCAAACATTTGAAGACTCAAATCACAATGAAGATAAATCTTTATGACAACAAAACTATTGTATTTAATTCGACAGGGTTCATGCTACCTTTTCTTGTTCTTTGTTTCTTTATCTACTACCACTATAGTTTTCTCACAACTTTATGTTACCGGTAGGATACCACTATTATCATTAGTATTTTATGTCTTGTTGGTTTTGATTCTTTTAGCTCACTCTATTATACTCTTACATGTATGACATAGAAGAAAAAAAGTTCTTTGCAACCAGGGGTCTCAGTGGATGCGGCCTCTCTATCCCTTAGGATAGAGGAAATGTTTGATATGAGTGAGATTTTAAAACGTACATTTGTTTTATTTAACCGGTAGCATGAACTTCAATTCGTATAATCTCTCAATAAGAGAAGTAACATACCAAACCTATTCTAAATCTTCTAACAAGAAACAAGACGTCTACTATTTTGTGAGCAATGGTTGATCAATGATTCATTCAAAACTCGCGCACTTAATTCATTAGCACTAACATCCGGCCTCTCACATCACCAGGATTGTCGGGTTGGAGCTCCCGGATTTGTTTTTGGTACTACTCCTACCCAAGCCCGCTTAACTGCGAAGTTTTCATCTTCTCCACAACCATTGCTCACAAAACGCATTGTTGATGTTTTAAGGTCCACATATCTTATGGCCCAATATCCCTCTTGTGGACGGAACTCACAGAACGATTTGCGATTCGACCAAGGTGTTACAAAAACAATCTCAAATTACATTATGTGAATCCAAAATTTGTTTTTTCCTCATCATACAAATGAAACCCTAAACACAAAAAATATAACAAATTCCTCAAAAAACTAATAAAGTTGGCCCCAGCTATAATACAAAAATCAACATGACACATGATCAATTGCAGATCTTAAAACTGTCAAATTATCTAATTATAAAGGCAATAATATTATTAATAATAATGTACCTGATAGGAAAGAGGACGGTACCTAGAATAAACCTAGATCAGCCGCAACAGCGAGAACATGGGACATTCCACCTACTTTTTTTCCCGCCAAATTACCGTTGCTAATGGGATGCCATTATTATTATTAGAGATTAATAGATCAGCAATTATTATTTCTTTGTTAAGCACTTGATTATGTGATTTTATGTATTTGTTGATTTCATGGATTGGTTATCGGATGATCGTTATAGAAGGTTGACCACACCATTCATTCTAAGTTCGTTATTATTCTCGTGCTTGTTCATTTCAACGGTTTTCGGATTTAAATTTGAATCTTGAGTAGGTTACACGGTTCGGTCTTGTGGTTTGGAGAAATTTATCAGAGATGTGAATTTATGACACAACAAGATACGAACCTAACATGAAATTTATGGATTTGGGCTTAGTCTAAAGGATTTTGAGTCAGTTTCAAGTTGAATCCGTAAACCCATTTAGCTAACAGGTTGGGTTCGTGTCGAACACGACGGGTGACAATTAACCTGTTTAACCCATTTGTATTATATTTTAGTTTTTTTAAATTGTTTTTTTTATATCGTAAAGTTAAAATGTTGTTGGGTAATTTACCATACTTATAACTTAAAAGAGAATTTGACATAATATTTTATAATTTAAATGTAATTATTAACATGCATTTGTACTTTTTGTTGTAAAATTTTAAAAATTAATATACATAAAAAAAACTCCCGGTTGAACTTGTCATGTTGGTGTGAAACTGCGAATATTCATGTCGTGTTCGGGTTCACATGTCTTGTTTAACACAATTTTCAAGTTCAATTCTTATTTAGATAAACGAACACGATTTGTTTAACACTCCTAAAAATTATGGATCCCGTTCTTAAGGTGTTTTTTTTTCTATACATTGGCGGTCTCAATGTTTTACATATGCTTACACCCTTAATCCAAACCACTATAGAATTAGTTTTTAATGCTAAACTAGGGTAATGTCGTCCATTCCTCATTTTCTCTCACTTTTCCCCTTCATTGCTCACAAGCTCCCCACTCTTGATCCTCACCTTGTAGCTGTAGATATAAATTTAAAACCTTAGAATGAACATCAAAATCAAGAGAATGGTGTAGTATTTGTAGATGTCACGACCAGTCGAAGCCTATTTGATACCTAAATGTGGACTACGGTATGTTATAACTTGATTTATTTTGCATTTAGTAATATCATTCATGACCAAAAAATTATTTTTGGCAATGCAAATGAGCCCAACTTTTTCTTCTTAGAAATCCATCATGACGGCAGGTTTTATATAAAGAGGAAGGTTAGTCACATTGATTTGGTCAAGTATGACGTATTTTGGTGATGTGTTTTACTCTCATATAAGATCCATGATCATGACCTTAATGTCGGACTTAGAGCACTTGCAAATGACCTAATGTTATCAATATGTTGTCATATGCTAGAGATCATAGAACTTATACCGACTATATGTCCGTCACGCCACACAGAGAATCTCACTAGTTAAATCTTAATACAGTATTTAATTTACCTAACATATAACTAGGGGCGGCAATTGACACGACCTGAAACTCAACCCGAACCCAACACGAAAAAACGGTTTTGGGTCAACTAACACGACGCGTTTAAAAATATGGGTGGGGTTCAGGTCGACCCGTATTATACAGGTAGGGTTCGGGTTGATACGTATAAAAAATGGGTTGACCCATTAACCAGTTTAAGAATTTAGAACAAAAAAGATCATTATATTTTTTGTTTTGTTTTTTACGTTTTCATTTTACATAGTTAGTTATAACAGTGTTTTTTTTGGCACACAATATTATTTACTTGTCACACTCATACTCACCATTAAACACATTATCGATAACTTGCTTACAAGTTACAACCCAACAACCATCTTATACTTCGTCAATATTTATGACTCGTTTAAAAATACAGGTTAAACGGGTCGTGTTTGGGTTGACCCGAATTTATGTGGGTCGGGTTAGGGTAAATACTTGACACAAATAATAATATAGGCCGGGTTTGGGTTGCACATTTCAACCCGCCAACCTGTAACCCGTAAACCACCAACCCATAAACCCGACACGATTGACCTACAGATAGAACATGTCAAAACATACACATTTGGGCTGGACCCACCGGTATGGGCTTTTTGAAATGCTTTCATGGCCAACATATCCCTTAATACATCGACCTAATTAGGGTTTAGATTTTACAATCCTCTACATATACACCATCATATCTTTCACGTACTTCATTCACTTTCATTTGATTTATCTCTCTCAGTTGTAATCTTTTAGCCTTTTCATTTCATCATACATCATGTTACTAACAGGTTCGATGCCACGTCATCGGTAGCCAAAGCTGCAATGACCGGTGATGCTATGATTGAACCAATATTAAGTTTATACGTTTCGCATTTTATAGGAACCTGTGACTGATATGTTTCCGTTCATTCACAGAGCCGGTTTTTGCGATTACATTTACAAATTTTAGTTAAAACTGTTGTTGTTTTAGTGATTGAAAAAGATGAAAGCCAATGATGATTTAAATTATAAAATGTTGGAATTACCGACTGATTTTATTTTGATGATAACTAGGCTGCCTGAGGCTTCTTACCTTTTTCAATCACAGTTTTTTTTAAGTTTTTTCAATTTTGAAAACTATTTTTTATACCTTTTACTCTTTGGCATCGGAAGCTACTCGTTTCCTAACCAGGGTTCAACGGGTTATTCATATTAATGTCTTGACTCTGGGGCAAAGTTTTGTTTTCAATAGGTTAGGGTTCGCCATTCAGAAAGGGGTGAAGGCATAGCTTGTTTTCTGCCTACTAGCTTGATGTTATTTTTGCAGTCATGGAATTAAAAATAATTTTTTTAAATGAAAGTAAATTTTTGCAAGATGAATTTTTACAGTGAATTAAAAAACTTGTGAATGTTGACTTGAATGGTAAATCCTAAAAAAAATGACATTTGTTATGGTACCAAATCGATTCTTTTTTTACGTAAACAAAATAGGACAGTTGCTGAAGACAATACAATCCAAATTTGTTTGTATGGATTCAACGACAACTTCGATCTTAAAACAACTTTAAGGCATGTGGATCGCCAACTCCCAGTCCTTTCCTTAAGAGTAGCTTCAATGGGAACGACTGGACGGTCCGGTTGCTTCGGACGGACCAACCAAACACCCAATCCCATTGTAGGAGTAGGTCCAAAGTCCAAACAAGTGATTTTAAAAGGGTTGTGGTTAGGAATGATTTCAAATTGTTGAGTTTAACATGCTAGGACGATTAGCCAATGCAGAGCCAATACACATGACTATTCATCAAACGCACTCCACCTACTTCCCCTCTAAATTTAATGTGGTAATGGTGCCCATGTATCTCCATTGCTCATTGCCAAGAGTGTAAGCCAACACTTCGATCGCACAAACCTTGCTTTCAGATGAATTTATAAAAACATGCATCCTGCAAACCTGTATAGCTTTGCATTCTCCTGCAGTTGAAACTCCGGAACCATAAACTGACGTAGCTGATTTCAATTGTGGTTTAGGAGGATGATATGTTATTCCAGGACCGGATTGGATGTGTAGATGGCGCCGACAACCTGACCATTTACTGAATCCACTTGAAGTATCATAAAACGACCATCAGCGTCACTTAATTAAGATTATGGATCTTAACATGATGGAGGTGGTAATCAGTTTCGTGTTGGATATCTTTTGGTGGTGTGGTACTCTTAACGGTGTTCAAATTTGTACCAAATGTCCATGTGGGATTCTCTCTTGGTACTGAATTATCTTCTAGATCTATACCGGCATACTGTGCATTGATAAATATATTGTTATGAATGACATAAATCGATAAATGTATGATTGCATCATGGGTGAGTTATAATACACGGTGTGGTCATGCCTTTATAGAGGAATAGACCGATATGTGGCATTCACATCACGTTTGGTTGAATTGTCCTCCAATTAAAAAAATACAAGGGTGATGGTGGCATGGACTGTGGGCCGTTATTGCTACCAAGTCACAGTTGGATTTTTTTTTCATTTTATATAAATCTTATTATCTGTTAAAAACTTTTTTAAAATTAGAGATAGCGGTGTAGCTTGTTGCCTCTTTTCCATTATCTAAATGTAACTTGGTTGTGGTGATGGAATGAAATTATAATTGGCTAAAAAAATGTCCCAACCATTAAACCAACTTGTCAAAAACAGGTTAGGAGTCCGGTTTTAAAGAACAAGCGCATCCACAATGCTTGTTGTGGATGGTCCCACTCATTTTGGACGTATCAAGAAAACCATTTCAATGCATTGTAGGATGTTGGTTCCCTCACTTGTAAGAGGAAAGGGAGTGGGGCGGTAAAGAGGGGGCGGGAGGTGACGTGGATGCGGGAACACCGCCCCTAGGCGGCGTGGAGGAGGGGGCGGGAAGGAGGCGGCAGGGGAGAGCTTGGCGTGGGGGAAGGGTGAAACCACGTGGAGGAGTTTTATGGGCGATTTTTTTTTTTTTTTTATTTAACTTTAACACAATATAATATTATTCCTTCACCCCCTTTCACCCCTTCCGCTCCCCACAATTTCCCCCCCACATGGGTCCCATAAGTGCCACATGGCGCTTCACCCCCCCTCTTTCCCGCCCCTCCACTCCCTGTAGTCTAACTTATTAATTAAATAAAAAAGTGTTTTATTGTGTGTGGGGTATAAATAAAACTAGTGTGTTTTAAGGCGTGCTTTGTGCGCCTTACAATTTTTGTCGTATCCGAAATACTAAAAAGCTATTATGAACAAAGTAACTACCAATTTTTATACATAATTTAGAGAAGACATCTCACACAAAATGGGTATGTTTGTACTTATTATTTAATAACATATTAGAATTGGAAAAAAAGTCGTCTCTTGCCCTTCCCATGTAAGACATGTTATTTATTATGAAACCATATATAATTATTACTAAAAAAGTGTTTTGGACATTAAAAAAAACTTGCCTTTCCTTTTTTGAACTTGAGACCTTAAACCATACAAATGCATAGCAAATTACTCTACCACCAAGCCATGTTGTTACTTATTATGAAATCATATATATTTATTAATAAATAAGTGTTTGTAAAAAAAAAAATCCATGTTTCAAACCGGTTTCGAACCTGAGACCTCAAAGCACACAAATGCACCACAACGCCATTTTGTTAATTATTATGGAATCATATGTATTTATTAATAAATAAGTGTTTGTAAAAAAAAAAAAGACCCGGAAATCCTAAGATTTGAACTTGAGACCTCAAATAACACTAATGCACCACAAACCACTCCACTACTAAGCCATTTGTGATTTATTATGAAAACCATATATTATATATATATATATATAATTTAAAAAAGTGTTTGAACTATAAAAAAATTCCGGATAAAGACAAAAACCATTAATATGTTTACTGTTCAATTTGTTGAAACCTTTAATATATTTATATAATGAAAGAAAAATAGGTGATTAGGTGAAGGTTTGAATGGTTTATGGGTTAGAGGAAAAATGTGAGTTGTTGTTTGAAATGGTTGAAATAATGTGGCATGATAACGTGGTGATTGGAGTGGTTTGTTTGTATTAATCATTGCGGATACCATCAAGTCTTAACAAGGTGTTAAACCTCAAAGCCGGCTGCCCAATTACCAATATTTAATTACATAATATTAATAATCAAACTTATTTAAATAGTTAGGTTTCAATTTTCCTATTTTGGCCACATTTTTTTTTTGCTTTTTTTGTTAACTTTTTTTATTCATTTTGACCACTAAATTTTTGTTAAGTTTTTTTTTCCTCATTTTGACCACACAATGTTTTTTTACTTTTTGTTTAAGTTTTTTTTTCCCGTTTTGGCCACCAACTTTTTATTAAGTTTTCTTTTTTCCATTTTGGCCCCTGACATAATGCGTTTTTTTCCCGATTTCGCAC
>JAUTDX010004845.1:0-37254 GCA_030844895.1 Ambrosia x helenae | reverse complement strand
TCAAGTATATTAAACTCGCACACCGTCGCTATTTAACATATATATTTTTGATGAAAAATCACTTTACTATTAAACTCTTAACTTTTTTTTTTCAGCATTTAAAACCGGCTTGATTTATTACCCAACTCCAACATATTCATACCGAATTAAAAGCATTAGATAGGGAGCTTGAGTTGATTAACTCAAGTTCGTCTTGACTTATTATATAACTCATTAATTTATTATTATATTAGTAGTATAATCACTATTATTACTTCATCCGTTCTATTTTAAATGTTCATTTCTGCACGTTTTGTTGTCCCAAATTAAATGTATATTTGAAATAATAATTTGAGGATATTATTGTTATTTTTTCAACACATAAAACAAAGATTTCTTAATATGTGTTTATAGATTCATGACATCTAAAATGGGACAAAAAGAGTATTATTTAATCTAAAGTATAGGGGATAGTTACAAAAATATTAGATATGCCACGTATGCATATAATTCATACATCATCATACAATGATGATAATCTCAAAACTCTATAAAAACTAACTCTTTTCTCTAACATAATAACAACCTTAACAAACAAATCAAAATAAATGGAGAACTGTTCAAACCAATACCAAGATGCTGAATATTCAAACAAAACAACGATTGATCAAGAAAATCGACATGGTTATCCAATTCAAGGACCAAAAACAGCTTTGGAAAGAAGAACAATCAAGTGTTTCTTGAAGGGTATGTAGAGACATCAGATGAAGATGATCTTGTTAGAGCAAAGAGTTTAACGGACGAAGATCTTGATGAACTGAAAGGGTGTTTTGATTTGGGATTTGGGTTTAGTTACGATGAGATTCCTGAGCTGTGTAACACTTTGCCGGCACTTGAATTGTGTTATTCCATGAGTCAGAAGTTTCTTGATGAGCAGCAGAAGTCGCCGGAGATGCAGTCGCCTACGGCGGAGGAATCCGCCGATGAAATCGGATCGCCGCCTTCTGCTCGGGTTGCTAATTGGAAGATTTCCAGTCCTGGTGAGTGTTCTTTAGTTTATTGCTAATTGTGTTACTCTTGTTGTTCGGGTGGTATTGGTTTTGTTTGTCAGTGTAGTGGTACTGCTGGCGGATCTAGAAGAAAATTTCAAGGTATAGATGAGAAAAAAACTTTTACTTGGATATCTGATACATTAAACACGGAAAATTAAAAAATTTGCAATAATTTTTCGCTTCGCTAAAAAAAGGTGAGGGGTAGTGCTACCCCTCCCTCCCACGTACATCTACCCCTGACTACTAGCGGGATAGAGCTTACAATATAAAAAAGAACCATATTTCGAATATTACTATGTTTTCAAGAAAATTTATAATTGATTGTGGAGACCTTAGTAAAAGAAAATTAATGCGTGGAATGGTTGGGTTGAGTTGTGAAAATTGTTGACCTCTAACACACAAACACGAGCCCAACTTGAAGTGAACACGTAAACACGAGACTGAACGAAGACTCTTTAATCATTATAAACCTAAGCACATAAATTACGATAGCCATAACCATGTCTTTATGTTAGACTTATACTGATCATAAACCCAACTCAAACTATATTTTAATAACCATATAAACTAATTTGGTAAACTGTCTAATAAATTGATAATTTAAATTAAATTACCAGTTAATGGCCGCCACTAGTCCAAACTCCAAAAATTACTGCTGATGGTCATAACTTTTAACCTATTTCCTCTCGGCGGTCACTTACTAACTAAAAGTTAACTTAGTTCTTAGTGACGTGAACTGCCACATAAGCACTCAACATCATCAAACTGTCATATAAGCAGTACACGTTATCAAAAGTTTGACTTTTTGCCACTGAAGTAGTCCACGTCAGTAAAACTTTGATTTTTTTTGTCACATAAGCAATCAACGTTAACAAAAACTACATGGGTTAACTTTTAGTTAGTA
Organism: Ambrosia x helenae; assembly: GCA_030844895.1. Lineage (NCBI taxonomy): Eukaryota > Viridiplantae > Streptophyta > Magnoliopsida > Asterales > Asteraceae > Ambrosia > Ambrosia x helenae. Next base: position 35,319 of record JAUTDX010004845.1, on the reverse strand, counting down.
TGAGACCGCACAGAAAAAATAATCTAATTTATAATCTAATTGAATTGAACTTGTGCAGGTGATGATCCTGAGGAAGTGAAAGCAAGGCTCAAGTATTGGGCACAAGCAGTAGCTTGCACAGTTAAATTATGCAATTAACAACTTTCTAAGATTTATGCACTTATTTGAGGCATAATTTCAAGTCTTAATCATCAATCTTGTAGAAGTGGTAGCAGATCCGACAGTTTGCCCCCCACCGCAGGTGGCGATGGATGAGGCGGGTGGTTGTGACTTTTTTTTTTTTTTTGGACATACAAAGTTGATAGTTGAAGCATTCATGATCCATTTAGTTGTAGTTTGGAGTAATAAATTGATGAAATAAAAGTTAACTAATATTTAGTCAAAGACCAAAATATTATTGATGGTAGTTTATGGTGGAAGCATATTAATATTAAGGGTGAGGCTAATGTAAAAAGGCTATAGGTTGTGTGCTTTATGTTACTAATTTTTTTAACACGTTAATACATCGTATAATTTTAAGCCGAAACTTTTTTAATTTTAAGTTTGTCCACTTACCTCTCATGTGAGGCCATTTGATCTTTTTACAATTTTCCTTATTTTTATTTACTAAATTAAAAACAAATATATACAACATATATATAGCTCATATCTTCTTCAGTCTTTCCAATGGTCTGATTCTTCCATCTCCGGCCATTAGGGTCTCGACAAGGTGATACCCTCTAGACACTTCAATATTAGATATCTTGGAAAATGATGGTTGAGATTAGAATCAATGAGTCTTCCAATTGTTGGTCACGAGATTAAATGTCTCAATTGGTTAGGAAGACGACTTATGGGCCATTTATGACCCAATACTAAACCTCCTTATATTGATGTTATATTAATATTGGGGGGTTGGTGGCCCAATGGTAGAAACAAAGCTTCTAGGAGCACCTAAGGGGGAGGTCATGGGTTCAAGTCCCATAAGGAGTAGAAATTTGCCGTTCAAAAAAAAAATTGATGTTATATTAATGGAATTGGAAGGTCACACTTATGGTCCAATCCATTTATGTTTTTATCTTTTTTGTGTTTAATAAAACGTGTTTTTATAGAAAATTGTAAAATACCAACTTGTCCTCATGGTTAGACATCACATTAAAAAAATTAACTATGTTTGTGCTAATTTTAAAAATAGTAACGTAAAGAACACTTCCTGAAAATTGGTATAAACATAAATGATACAAACTGCAATTAGCTCCTTTTTTTTCTTATTTTATTTGTGCTAATCTGTATAAAGTGAGAAAAAAAATATTAGTTTTTATTGGTAGATTTAGTCAAAGACAAAAAATTTATTAATGTAGGTAGTTTATGGTGGAAGCATATTAATGTTTAGTGTAATTTACCTTTCAACTAAATTCTAGACAATTTAAAAAGTTATAGGCAGTGTCATGTATGTTACTATTTTTTTAACACTATACATCGTTTAACTTTAACACGGTTACGTTTTAATGTTAAATTTGATCATATACTTCTCATGTGAGGACAATTTAGTCTTTTTACAATTTTCATTATTTTTATTTACTAAATTAAAAACGAAGATATACAACATATTGATATCTTTATCGGTCGTCTATTTCCGGTCTTTCCAATGGTCCGATTCTTCCGGCTCCGGCAAATTAGGGTTCCGACAAGGTGACTCTCTCTAATACACTTCACTATTAGATATCTTGGAAAATGATGGTTGAGATTGGAATCGGTGTCTTCCAATTGTTGGTCACGAGATTTAATGTCCCAATTGGTTAGGAAGACGCCTTATGGGCCATTTATGACCCAATGCCTACTCATATAGTCATATAGTCATATTGATGTTTTAAACTTTTAATGGAAAGACCTGGGCCACTTTTTTTTTTGTTTTTAATAAAACATGTTTTATAGAAAATTGTATAAAGACCAAAGTGTTCTCATGTGAGAGACACATAGTCAGAGTGTCAGACATCACATTTAAACTTAAATATGTAAGTGCTAAAGGACGTAACGTTTCAAAAAAAGGCTTTATTGAGATGTTATGTTTAACTTAGTAGATAGTTCTTTAAAAAAAGGATTAAGCTACTATTTATTATAATGGTACATTTTAACTAGTAATAACAGTGTTTTTAATTCTAATGGTGCATCCAAAATTTTAAATTGTCTAATGGTGCTTCCAAATTGTTTATGTCCAACGCATGAATGAACTATTTGATTATAATGATGTGCCCGAAAATTACTCTTTAACCATTCTTAGTTTAATGGATACTTATATTCTCACACTTCTTACTTTTTGACAAGAAAAAATCACTAGTCAAGTGGTAGAGAGGAAATCCTCTCTTGGGTGAGTTTGGGAGTTCAACTCCAAAGGTGTGCAAAGAAGGTGTAAAATGTATAATAAAGGGGTGTAGTAAATTAACCGTTCAAAAAAAAAAACTTTGATCTTATTAAGGGGCGGATGTTTGTTTGGGTCAGAGTGCCCCACCCCAATTTTTTTTTTTTCGCTTCGTAGTGCTATTCTTTTTAGTATGTGGTTGTTAATCATGGATGAAATGTAGTTGGTTAATTGTAGGCACGAACCAGAGCTTGCGGATGCTGCTGAACACCCATTGCCTGCTGTTGCTACTGATTATGATGCGGTTTGATTACAATAAATTTCCAGAAATATGATCAGAAATGAAATTTATCTTACAATTATTTACAATTAGCTCTGCAAATGTTAATGCAAAACCATAAAACTAGAATCTCACACAAGTTGACAAATGATTAAACCCGAGTCAATTGAAATCTTCCATTTCTGGAACCACAACCAACAAGACTACAGGGTCAAGGCTGGAAAAAAAACATTTTCGTCTGATATACACAATAGTACAATACGCGCCAAAACAATTTTTAAAATCATATTGAAGTTTCATTTGTAGTGTTCTAAACATTACATTGGCATAACTGATGAATCAAATTGTTTACAGTAAGTTTACATCCAATCCATCAACTTTAAAAAAAAATACAATAATAATATATGAAAACAAAACACAACCTGTTTTTAAAGCTTTAATGGATATGGAGGTTTGCCACTCCCTCTGCAGCTTGAGAATGAAGACTGTTCTTTCTCCACCTCCAATAATTTACCCTCATTGGATCGATGATCTCTAGAATTGCGCAAATCGTCACCGCAATATCTGAATCTTGACTGTTTGACTCCGGAACTACAGCTTCAATGGCATTTTTTAGATCTTGGTTTGGTTCAAAACCATTTGAGATAAGATCCAACAGCAAGCTAAGTGCAAACACAGGGTTGACTTTGGAAGTCAACACGTTCAGACAAAGTGCTGAGATCTTAGGATTTGTTAAAAACGACTGCATGTTGTTTTGGTAGAGACCGCGAAGGTATCTCCATGGGCTTTCGTTTTCTGGTTTGATTAGAATGGATTTTATGGTGTAATCAACTTCTGAATCTATTGTAGCCTCTATGCCACCTAATCCTGGGTGTCTGGTTATAACAAAGTATCTCTGCAAATAAAAAAAAATGACGCAACATAATTTAGTACACAACTTCAAACCAAAAATCAGACTCACCAATACACACCTAGTTAGAGGTTAAAAGATGCAGGTGGAGTTACTGGTATGGTTAGAAACGAGTCATATTTGGCTGTGGTTGAAATAGGCCAGGTCGGGTTTGGTTGACCTGCAATTCTGCAAACAGTTCCTTTTCATTTTATAAAGTTTTCGATAAATGATTAATGTGCTACAAAACAAAGTTATTATCATAACAATCAAAATATGCATTTTTAAAAGTAACAAACTTTAGGTCAAGACTTAGAGCTGATAACCATAACGGTACACCCATTTGACGATATGAACCAACTCGGCAACATAATTTTCAAATTTTGGATCAAGAAATTGATGTCTATCAGGAATCTAGGATGGTCAGATGTTTGGATGCGTTGTTTTGAAAGTGAGTATGTGATATTGTATAATCAAAATCAGATAATAGGTTGTAGTAATTGGATTGTAAAAGATAGTGTTTGGATGTGCTTCGGCCGTTTAAAGCTGTAATATGAAATAAAAATAATGTATGGCAAATCGATTAATTTAGGACCTAATTAACAGACTAAAAATAAACAGTTTTGTGAAACTTATTATTTAATACACCTAATTAAACAAATAATAAAAGCCAAAAATTTGTTCAAATATTATGAACATATTGCGATTTCATGTAACAGTGTAACACTAAGTAGCAAATCAATTTTCAAAACATATATCCAAACACCCCCTAAATCTGTAGCTAGGAAAGAACATATAAGTACACAACCCACCAAAAGGTGTACCACATGCCAAATTGGCTTGTTGGTACACGGCACATGATTATGTGTAAATTTCAAGCATACGAATATATGCACATCACATGGCGCCTATTGCAAGGGGGGTGTGATCAACTCATGTTTAATTCATAATTACAAAAACCCCTATAAATTAAATACGCGTATGCAGATCTATACATCTATTTATATAGATTTCAAGATATGTGTGACTTATCATGTCCAAGTTTGCTGTTGTGTATAAACAATGTCAAGACGAAAAGGTTTCCTTAACGCTGCTTTTAAAGTTTTAACCTTTATCAGTTAGAGAAAAATATATAGCCCAAACCGACCTGTTCACAAGTAAATGGATCGATCTTGCCATCTCTACTAGGTGAAGGATTGCCAAACACAAAAAAAAAACGATTTGATCTTCTTGCATTTACATTAACAAGAAGGAATAGAAAAAAACCAATTTATGTGGAACGCATGCAGTTGAAATAAAGGTCTCAAATTGCAAACCTGATTCCAAGCAGAGTTGTTGAAAACATCATCTTCCAATAGTTCATTGCAATATGCAAGTTCATCTTCCCAGCCTCCAAGATTTTGTAGAACCCACTGGAGAGGAAGAAACAAATCAAAAAGGGATCTCAAAATCGATGTAAGGCATATAATTGTTAATACAAAAAGCCATTACAACTGAAACAAAAAACCGAAAGCTGCTACAAAGCAGCTTGTCGAACACAATCATAGGTGATATATCAAAGAGGGGTGAAGAACCTGTCTATGAGACCAAGCATGATAATGTTTAGCATCGTTTGAGAATATCCTCTTGGTGAACTCAAGTTCTCTACCAACAGCTTCAGTCCCTAGTTTCTCAGCAACCCACCTCCTATGGTGCCTATAATAAGAATTTTTTATCAATATTTGATTCCTCATAGTCGATGATTTACAAATTAAAACATAAATATGGTAGAAGTAGAACCAAATACTTTCATTTCATTATTATGTTTGTTTAACGCCTGAAACAAACCATCTCTAGCCTCACAATCCAAATGCTTTAAATAAGAGTATCCGTCATTTGTTTGCTACACTAATAGCATAGAAAAGAAGCATGAACTGTATAAATGGATACCGTCTCACCATAGCTGATAGTTTTTTGAGTTTTTGCTAGCAAGCTGTTCAACTAAATCAAATTCTTCATGCAAATCAGCATTCAGAGCCTCAATTATTACACGTCTGAATTGCCACACCTGTGAAAGACAAAACAAGTATCGTCTTTAAAGTTCAAATAAAAATACTTGTGCAATAAATCTATTCTATGAAGTGAAAACCAAACGAGAGTTTATTAGCGTCAAAAAGAGTATCCGACTTGGTATAACCTTCCAAATGAAATCCAAAAAAGACAGGTTGCAGTAGGCTAATTTAATTGATGTGCAAAAGGAGCAACATGCTAATTAGATGCCATGAAGACATTAACTTTCTTTTTTTTTTGCATAACAAATCCGATACTTGCATACAAGCATGATAACAACCTGACCTCAACCCTTACAAATTCAACTCAATATTTGAATATCATTCAATTACCAATCTTTATTCCACAGGCTTCTGATAATTGGATGATATCAAAACCATAAACGATAACATATGAAGTTTTATACTTGTATCGCATCATTCGTATCTTGGTCAGTGACACTGAAAACCTATATCTTGACAACAAAGTTGATCCATAAATCATGCAATTTGAGTTTTTATCCAGTGTAAAAAAATAAAAAATAAACTTTCTAACTCGATCCAACAGAGCAAAAAAAAAAATAGTACAAAATTCTTTCTTAACAAATTACAAGCACACATAATAAGCATAAAGTTATGATTTTTCTCCAACCCATTCACAAAGATCCAAACTTTTATCATCTTTTTTTACATCAAACTTCATTCTTTTCAGAAAAAATCATTAATCTCAAAGTAGATAATCAAACTTATAACTCAAATTTGTGCAGATATACAAAAATGAGCTCCAAAAAGTTGTTAGATCAATGCAAGCAGCAAAACCCTCTAATTTCACTAATCAGCCAGAAACAAAAACATAAATTAAGTCAAATTTCAGTCAAGCAAACTTAATCTACAATTAATATATCTGAACAAACAATAGGGGTAAATTAAATAAAAATAAAGAGGGGTTGTTTTGTTACAGTGTAATTGCCAGCATTAAGGTGAATAGCTTCGGCAGTAAGATGAAGGGTGCGAAGAGATCTTTCATCGGCCAAATAAACGGCTCGAAAGTAGCCCATGATCTCGGCGAAGTGTTGGGAGTAGGCAATGGGAACAACGGGGTTAGGGCCGTCGTCTTGGGGTAGCGGAGTAACGTCGGTCCATTCGGGTCTCTGGCTTACTGGTAATGGTGTCCTCTCGTCTCCATCGGAATCCATTCCGCCGACCACGATTATTATGATCTCTGATTCTCTGCGTTTGTTTGTTGTCTCACTTTGACACTTTACTTTCATCCGTTGAGTTGAATAGCTAGGTTATTATAGGTTTTTTAAAAAAGTAATCTTGTTTTTTTATATGTTAAGTTAAGAATAAGAATAATGATTAAAAGTAGGGGTGTAAACAAGCTGAGTCCGAGCCTGACTGGGCTCAAGCTTGGCTCGTTATGGTTTTATGAAGCTCGAGCTCGGCTCGCTAGCAAAATCAAAATCAAAAGCTCGAGCTCGGCTCGGCTTGAGGTGATTTGAAAACAATCTCAAACAAGCTCAAAGCTCGGCTCGAGATCGCAAAAGCTCGGCTCGCAAGTGTTATTAAATGGGCCTATGAAATAAGGACTTGGGCTTTGGATATGTGGGCTATAAATTATAAGAGATATATAAATAACTTATAATTATGTTTGGGCTCGTTTAGGCGAGCGAGCCCAATCGAGCTTTGTATATAGGGCTTGAGCTCGGGCTCGATAACTAAACGAGTCATATTTCAGGATCGGCTCGTTAAGATTCAGCTCGTTCGGGCTTTTTACCGAGCCGATCCCGGGTAGCTCTCGAGCCGTTACGTGTCATTTACACCCCTAATTAAAAGTAGTCAAGGAGTGTTAAATGTGTTTGGTTTATTAGAAAAAAAACACATCTGAGTCACACATCAAATCTCTTGTTCATTCACTTTTAAAAATTTAAAATGATGCTAAATGAAAATTTTACTCCTTTGTTCATTCACTTCTGTTCATAACTCTCTGTCTCTCATCCGACCACTTACGCATCATTCGTTGAGCCTCCACCACCACATTGACATACTCTTTTTGGTTTAAAATGTCTTACCCATTTGGGCCTCTTGTTGTCTCATCTTTTAAAGATGCAAATGTTGTCAAACGGCCCTGAGTTATGGAATGTATAAATTATTAAAATATAAAGAATACCTGTTGTGAATTTACAATGTAATAAGCAGGTAAGGTTGCAAACAAACTGATTGTTGTAACATCCCGTTTTTAAATAATATGTCTTGGTTCATATTTATTAGTGAATGAAACGGGTCATTGATCGTCAAAACGAACCAAGAAGATGTGAGGTGGATATTTATGTATTTAAATGTAGTTGACGATCAAGTGACGGTTTGCATGATTATTAGGGATGTGAGATCTAGGCGAGTGGTTAGGATTATAGGGGACCGTTTAATAATAATATAATATATTCTATTATACTTGACCTTACTCCGTTTTAATGAAGCAGCTTAAAGTAATTATAATTATAATAAATGTAATAATATAATTCTTACAACTAACAAATATGAAATTTTTGAAAGAAACCTAAGTTTCACATCGAAGTGTCTGAGAAAGGAAATAGAAATGAAATGAAGTTTCAAAAGGAATTGTCTCATGAATGGTAAAGAAAGAAAAGAGCAGTGTGCTAGCTTCATCCCAGTCCCACATCGACCCTTTAAGCAATAGTCACCGTCCATTTATTCTTATAAATAGGACCTTCGGTATATATTTTAAACTATATAAGTTTTTTTTGGGACCGCTCTATTATAAGATAATCCCGAGCCTACGATATCCCGTTGGGTATTGTTATTAGTCATTTTTAGAGCTCGAGTAGAAGCACGAGTAGGGGAGACTCTACACCAATTAGCCGTAGAGAGTCTTGAGGTATGTTTTCATTTAAGTTATGTTTAGTTCATTATTATTTTATTAGCATTATTATTAGTAGTAGTGTAGTGTTATTATTTTTAGATATTAGGATTATTATTGGGGGTGGGTATCGGGTAGCCTAGCCTTAATTAGGCATGGACTGATCATCCATGCTTAAGTAAGGTAGCGCTAACCAATATCCAACTGTAATAATAATTAGTTAGGCGTACCATTACCTAACATAGGGTTGTATAATTGTATCAAGACCCTGAGATAATACCCGATCGTATTAGCGTTGTCAACTGCTAAAAGGCTAATAAAGAGGTGAGTTACTTAAACTATTTTCAAAACCTGATACTTGCTCATAAAATTGTTTTGGTGGTGATTGATCATGTATATGCATCGAACCATAGGTGTGGCATCCAGGGTGTTATATATATTATAGTGATCATTATATTTTCCAGGCGTGGACATACACTTACAGGCCTTGTTACGGGTTTTGAGGCTGTAGGTGTGAATATATAATGCCTAGTCCGGATATATGATTATGGTGACATGCATGGAGCTCATACTTGATCAATAAAATTGTTTATGGGGTGTTTTACTAATGAGTCAGTTTATGTGACTCACCTGCTGTGTGCTGACGTGTTTTTATTACTCGAGCATGTATCACAGGTTGGTGGTGTAAGGAATGGGAGTTCCTAGCTGAGAGTTGGAATACTTAGACGGATTATCTTATTATAGTTAAGCTTGTTTAGATTGGTGGTACTTGGATCGCATTGGCTTGTAATAAATACTCAAGTTATGTAATGAGAATACGTTTCTGCTTTAAGTTTGCGCCAACTGGTCACTGTAAGTGCCCCGACCTGGGCGGGGTGTGACAATTGTTCGACAAGAAGTTTGTTTGTGTTTGTTCGTCAATTAAATGAACGAACATGAAGAAGGAATTTCATTAACGTTTGGTAACGTGTTTGACTGTTTGTATATGTTCGTTTGTGTTCATTTATATCCACTTGTGTTTGATAGTTCATTATGGTTTTTAATTTGTATATTTTATTTAAATACTTCAAAATTCTCACTAATATAATATATCATAAATATTAGTGTGGTATATATTACATAACGTGTTTATTTGTGTTCGTTTACGTGGGAAAAAAGAAGCGACGAAAAAAGTTGATGGATTTTTTATTCAAGTTGATGAGTTAAATATATTGACGAACTCGCACGCTAACCATGTATTTATTATCTCAAGCTAGTTTTTTTTTTTTTGAACGGCCAACAAATTGGAATCACTCACGGAACACTGGAGTATCATCGTGCCACCAGTGTTGCCACGCGATCATATTCCACCACCAAGTCACCAATTCAGGAGGAAACTCACAATTATGAGAAAACCCCCTTTGTGAGATTCGAACCCAGGACCTTATGACCCTTAAGTCTTATCTCACCACCAAGATACCACTAGGCTATAATGCCTTGGGTATTATCTCAAGCTAGTTAAATGTCTAGTTACAAGACAACTTATAATTGGCTCAATGTAAAAGGCTGTGAAATTTAATATATTATAGGCCATGGCTTCTTGTACAAAAGTAAGATAGTATTATTTATTTCATCAACTACAGACACAAACACATACAATAAAAATATCACAGACATTTACTAAATCATACAACAAAACCAGCATAGCTACGATAATCTTCAAGTGCACATCCCATTGCTTATTTATCTCTTTTCTGCAAGAAACCAATCAAGTTCACAACATTACACATAAAATTGTCCAAAGAAAGATCCCACAACAGATAAATTAAACTGCTTTAAAATCTTTATTAATCAACACACCTTGTCTCTTAAGAAGATGACGAACTCAACAGATCTTGAATATCTTTCTGTTCATAATCAAAGAACCAATTCAAGAGATCAGTAACCCGCATTCGCAAACCAAACCAATATGTTCTGCATTTTTATTTTCAAACTAACCTCGAATTCTAGAGGTGGGGTGCGAGGACCGTATCGTTGGATAACCTTTCCTTCTCTGTCCACCAAGAACTTGGTGAAGTTCCATTTGATTCCATCAACCAAGAAACCACCTTTCTCTGATTTTAAAAACTTGTATAGGGGTGCTGCATTGTTTCCATTTACATCAATCTGCAATGATCCAAGATTGAATCTTTCAAATTACAAATGTCTCCTTATATCCCTTCAAAATTGCAACAATTTGCAAAATTTCTTTCTTATTTCGAAGTTTTCAAAAATTAAATGAGCAATGAGTATCCCCAAGTCGTTATTTTTGACTTCCATATGAAAACAAATGTTAGTTTCACTCTTTTTTCATGATGAAAGGTTAACTTCTTCCATTAGATTGTAAACTTCATGCAAAGGGGTGTTTGGATGTCTGTTGGATAAACATAATCACACTTTATCCAATCACTCAAAACTAGTTATTGCAACGTGAGTTTAAATGCAAATCCGAACACCCCCTAAGCTTCAGAAACATATTCATGCATACCCAATATGCTACATAATTGAATTCCCAAAAAAGTATACCCTAATAAAAAACTGTGAAAGAAATTGAAACTTCAAAGATTACCTTGTCAAATATCGGGAACTCAGCTTTGAATTTCGTGCATACGGTTTCTTGAATTTCTTCATTTGTTCCTGGCTCTTGCCTAAGAAACTGATTGCAAGGAAAAGCCAAGATTTCGAAATCTGCCCATAAAAATGAAAGTTACATAAATCAAAACCATGAAGCTATTAGATTTTAAAGAAAATATAGATATAGTTTCATGCACAATAATGGAAACCATACCTTGATCTTTGTACTTTTGGTACAATATATTCAATTCTTTGTAGTTTGACTCAGTTAGTCCACTGTGAAAACCAAAGGATTAGATATAAATAACAGGAAAAAGAAAAGATTGTATAGTTTTATCAACATATTTACTCTACACACAAGTGCCTAAAGTTTGATGATTTAAATCTAAAAGATGATGTATTTGACATTCATAAGTCACATGTGTACTCTTTTGAAATGGAAATTGTGATGACAGTAGTCTTGAAGATGACATACATACATACATAATAAATAGATTATAAGAAGATAAGGATACCCTCAACCACATACCACCCAACTGTTTGTTTCAACTATATTACATCAGAAAGAAATGGCAACAATAAATGCTATAATATTGAATGATGTAAAAAACTCAACACACATCTTGAATTTCTTGACCAATATCTACATACTCTCAATGTTTTTAAAAACATTTTGCAGGTTCTAGAAGAACTAAAATACAAAAATAAGTAATCAACTAATTAACAAAATTAAGAATTGCAATACAAACATCTGAAAGTATAAAAAATAAATCAAAATCTATTTTTTTTTTAAAATACATATTCAAACTGTTTGAGTGTTTGTTATAAAGTAAATAGTATTTTTATAAACTTGATTTGTAATCATCAAACAGACTTTTAAACCAAAATCTTTTCAATAGCATAGACACAACACAACAAATTTTATATTTTTATAGCTACCAACAAATTTCAAAGCAATAACTCAATATGAGGGTCAATCCACAAACCAATACGAGACATTATTCATGAATAACAGAGAATTAAACTATTTGAAACAAATATAAAGCTGTTTACCATTTAGATGCAACATTAACAATCAAAAGAACCTTCCCTTGTAAGAGCTCAAGGACACCTCATTTCCACGAATATCCTGCAAAATTAATTTCACAATTAATTCAGCACGGGGCGGCGCAACTTGTTGCCCGTCTATCTGCTATCCTTATCTAATTTGCCATTTATTTATCAATGAAATCTAGAAATATTCAGAAAAAAAAAATCACAATTAAAGGTCCAAATGGAGTCAACATTTGACTTTTTATAATCCACATATAGTAAACCTCAAATTCTCAGATTCTACAACAATTTAGTAACTAAAACAAAACCCAATTCCATTATTAACACATAAAGTATGTTTATATAATTATATTCTTCAAATTTGAATAAAAAGTTTGTATTTGAAAAGTAAAGAATATTGAGTTACCTTGACAGTGAAATCGTGAACTGATTTGGGTGTTTGTTGAGACATGTTTGGAGTAAGAGAAGAAGAAGGGTGTCTGTAAAACAAGAAGAGGGCGAGACAAACAAGGAGAAAAGAGGTGAGTGTTGTGGACGCCATCGATTGTGGATTCGTGTGTGCTTTATATATACAGTTTTTGTAATTCTGTTGCAAGTCAATTCGTGTGTGCCCACCTGCCTATGCCTAAAAATATATCCCATTCATTCATTGCTTCCTGATAAATCCAAAACAGATAATAATAATATCCTGTAAATATTATTTTGACTCTATTATTATTTTACACCAATAATTTTTATGAATCTACCTACATTCGGAATGTAAATTATTAGTTGCACTTGGTACAAATAAATTTTAACATCCGAAGTGTGCAAAGCACTAGCATGAGTATCACTCTACAATTTTATACAGTTTAAACTTTTTTTTGGATGGCTAGATCACTTGGTAATTCTTTTGGACTTATAGACACTCCTCTCCGAGTTTGAAGCCAAGCACTTGCGGGTATTGCAACCCTCTCAGCTCAAAGGCCTTAATCGCATATTTTGCAGGTGGCGATGATCGAATTGAAGGCCTCCTGGTCGGGAACCCACGCAAGCGTGTTAAACCCTCCCACCTCCGACCAACTGGGATGGCCATCATTGGCACTCTAGTTTAATACGCTACACACTGACCAAACTGTTTGTATAAAGTTGAAGTGTGTGACCACTTAATTTTCACTAGTCCAAACGTAACTACATGAGATTTTCTAACAAGAAGTGAAAACAAAATTGTTTATGTGTATGGGCCAAGAGTCAAGTTTTGTACATTCATAAGAGTTAAAAGACAGTTTACCTATCTATTAAAGAATGAACTTAACGAATGAATATTGATGGATGACGTGTGTGGTCTTTACTGGTATCCTGTCAGTAGGCCTGTAAACGAACCGAACGTTCATGAACTGTTCGTGAACTGTTCGGCAGGAAGTTCGTTTATGTTCGTTTATTTAAATAAATGAACGAACACGAACACAATTTTGTATTCGTTTAATTAAACGAACGAACATGAACATATGTTTTGTTTGTTCATTTATGTTCATGAACGTTCGTTTATGTTTGTTTGTTTATGTTCGTTCATTTATGTTCATTTATGTTCGTTTATGGTCGTTCGTTTATTTTTGTTCATTTATGTTTGTTTAATTAAACTTAACTTTATTTTTATTATTTATTTACTTTTGTTAAGTATCTTAATTCATATGTTATAAAAACTTAACCCTAACCCTAATATTCTAACCATATCATTTATCAGACGCTATCCACACTCCACAGCCATACCTTCTTCTACTTACGGCCGACCACCTCCACAGCCCATCCTCCAGCCGTCCACAGTCCCGTCTCCAGCCTCCACAACCCCGTCTCTACTCTTCAGCGCCGCTGTCTCCCTCATCCCCGTCTCCACAGACCACAACGACGTCGTATTTCTCATCCCCGTCATTTGGTTTTGGTTGCATTGTGATGTATTGTAACATCCGGCAAAAATCGATGTGATTCCGTACGTAATTAGTATATGTAATTAACGGTTTAAGTGCATGTTTAAATTAATTGGATTAATTTAATTGATGCCGTAAGAGAATAACAAATTCCCCATAAGATGCATAGGAATGCACACGTTCAATGACGATGCATGATAGGATCATGTGCGAATAAACTTGTCCGGTACGGACGTTGGTGATTACCCGGCAATAATTAAATAACCGAAAACGATCCCGAATGCCCGGGATATAAAAGAAGGGTATTTTTTATGAAATGTAAAGTGTTTTGGAACCCCAAAACTATAAATGAAAACTTCAAATTAAAAATCTCCCGGTAGCGAATAAAGTTCGCGTATCGCACCCGATGCGCGTAAAATATATATTTTCACCCGGTAAGAGCCTAAATAACATACCAATACTTAAACTAGGCTATGTTTAAGGGTAACTTAAAGTTAATTGTATGTCCGAAATAGCTCGTAATAAGAACGCGCAAAAACCCGAAAGACCCTAACCGAATCGATTGAAATCTAACTAAATACTTGGAAGATATTTTGTAAAGAAAAGTGGACCCCACCAAGGCCTAATAGGCCGGCCACCAAAAGGCTTCCCAAGCCACCCTAGTTAGATTTTCTTTTGAACATAATAATGATGTTTTATAAGCATGCTAAAAGGATTAGACAACACATATTTTTATTATATGGAAAAATGGTCTATATAAGTCTTATACCATACAAAAAAAAATAAAGAGAGCATCTATTCTACTCCATAAAACTTACGGCCCAAACAACCCTTCCATCATTACTTTGAGTTTTTAATTTTAGACACTCCAAATCACTTCATTTCTAATCCCAAATCAAGTGTGTACAAGTGCTAGGAGCTTAACCCTTGGAAGACACACATAACCCCTTCATAATCTAGTGTTTTTGTGACTTCCCTAGCCTTGTGCTAGTAGTAAGCTTCTTAACCTTGTTTTTGATTATTATTATTCATGTATGTGTTCTTAGAAGCAAGTTGTACATGAAGGGTTTAAAAGGTGGTTTGAAACATAATCTTTAATAGTTTTTACATGAGTAAAATAGGTGACTAAAGATATGTAGATAAATCATGAATTGGATGATGATAAAGTAGTGTTCTTGAAAATGTATAAAATTTACACATACACTAAGTAGGATGATGATTTGATTAAGATTTATGGAAACAATCTTGAATGTGTTAAAAAGAAACTTTAATCATCTTAATATGATCATCTAAGACATAATAAATGATGGAACATGTTAGAAGTTCAAGAATAAAGAAGATGAAAAATTAAAGTTTACTTACTTAGAAGAATGATATTTTGATATAATGGGCAAATACATAAAACACACATACAAGTAGTCTTATATATGGAATATAAGACTAATAAAAGTGTTTTGGTACAAGAATAACTTACCAATAAAAAGATGAATCTTCAAAGTCCACAAACTTGAGTGAAAAATACTAACTTTGGAAGTTAGAGTGGAAAAATGCAACATTTGAAAGTTAAGGGACTAATATTGTAACTTTGAAAGTTAGAGGACTAAAATGGATATTTTAGAAACTATTAGTCCAAAAATGCAAGGATGGAAAGTTTGGTGGCAAAAGTATAAGTAATAAATTTCTAAGGATGATTTGGGTAAATACTAGTAGATATACTTGGGTATTTTTGTATAAAAAGTATATTTTTATAAAAGTGAAAGTTATAAAAATATGGATTGTATTAACATAAGGATTTTTATAAAATAGAGATTTTATAAAAATGTTAAGCAAACTTGAGAAACTTATACAAAAATGAATACTTTTATATAAATGGGAATATAAAAGTAGGATTGAGATCAAATAGGAACTACCACCCTAGTTAGGAACCTTAGGAACTAATCTTGACCATCCATCTTCAATCTTGATCATAAGGGTAAAAGTGTAAAATACAATAAAATCTTTTAATTATTTTTAATCAAATAGTTTGTTTAATAAATACCCTCTCCTAATCAAAACCCTAATTGAATATCCTAATTATCTTTTCTTTTCAAATCTGGATCCGGTAACCATATTCCTGGAGAGAGAGACATACATGTGTGGAGGATGAAGACGACCGACAGCCAACCATCGGCTCTGGTGACAGCATCGACGTCTGGCCAACACTACCTTTGAGGCTAAACACCGTCGTCGCTCCTGGTAATACATTTCATTTACAAACGTTGGGTTCCGGTTTTGTATCTTTTGTCATCGTTGTTATTAAACCGTTAACTCTCGTGCACGGCCACTCAAACCCATCGACTGTTAACCGACATGAGTTCGTCATCAATTAGCAATCTGGTACTGCTATTATAAATATGAAAAAAAACACCATGATGTGAGACCGGAAGTTTTAAAATGGGCTTAATCCAATTCTGACAATTTAGCCTTTGTATATTCTTATCATATTAAAGTTGAAGATATTTATGACAATGGAGTTTTGTAATTTAGATTTAATAACTAGATATTCTGACAACTTCACATCAGTAGTTCGAGTGGAAGATGACAATGGCAATTTGGTTGTGATTTATATTTATTTTAGTTTTTGTCTCAGTTATAGACAATAAATTATTTTCTTCTATTTTTTAATCTTAATTTATAAAACTTGGTTATGTTCAGAATCAAATGTTTGTAAATCACCATCTAGGACCCGTTTCTTTGGTACCCTTTAGGTCTTCGATAAAATTACCACCTATGGTTTCAGTTTGTTCATAGATTGTATGGTATGCATACATACACTTGTGTACCTTCAGTTTGGTTTTACATTAGATATGTTTTTTAACTTACACTTGTGTATGTTATAAATCTATACAATGATGTACATAGCTGTATTTATTTTTATACTGTTAAATGCATTAACTAGTGTTGATTAATAATACTTATTTGCTGTATACACAGGTGTATTCAGTTTCATATAGGTTCCAGCCCAGATATACATCAATGTATATTTTGTTCATATATAAAAAGGAAGAAACCTCAACATCTACGTACTATCGTGTACTTAACTTAGATTTAGACAAAGATATACACTAATGTATATGTGTGTCCAAATTATAGTCATGTAAGCTGAAAAAAAATGGATATACACCAATGTATATCTATCTGTGATGATGATGAATGAAAGAAAAAAAAGAAACTGATATACACCAATGTATATCTTAATATACACATGTGTAATGTCTGTTCATATACATCTTTGTACAAAATGATCAAAGAGGAAAAATAACTGCTTTGCTAAAATAATGGGATTATATTTAAAATAAAAGGAAACTAATTAAACATGTCTTGTTAATAGTCAATATACAATTACCACATTGCCCCTTGATTTAATTAAAGATTTAATTAATGTTTTACTTATTTACAATCATGCCATTAGAGATCAATGGCTAAGATTGGTTCCTATAGTTCCTACTAAAGGTATGGTTCCTATTTGAACCATACCCTATAAAAGTATTGGAAGCATTTTTTATCTAAGTTAACAAGTTGGGTTAAAA
Source organism: Ambrosia x helenae (assembly GCA_030844895.1). Taxonomy (NCBI): domain Eukaryota; kingdom Viridiplantae; phylum Streptophyta; class Magnoliopsida; order Asterales; family Asteraceae; genus Ambrosia; species Ambrosia x helenae. The sequence continues at coordinate 17,789 of JAUTDX010004845.1, read as the reverse complement.
TACAAACCTTCCAAGTAACATGGGTTAGGAATGTGGATAATATTTCTATAAAACACATGTTGGGAAAAACTTGGAAAATTGACTAATCAAGCTAAGATATCGAACTAAGACGCGATAACGAACCATACACGGACAAGACATGAGAAAAATGCCATTGCGGCAAGATGAGAAAATATATATTTTTAGGAAGTAAAATATATATATACATCATGGGTGAAAACTAATAAACGCTTTCCTAAGTGTTGAAGGAATTATTCGTGGGAGAAAGACATAACGTAAACAAGTAAGACGTTAAACAAACGTATACACGTAACAAGAAAAATTACACATTTATATATATATACGCTCGTCTCGGCAAAATTCTAATATATCTACTTAATGGGAAAGTAGATATGTGGGAAGGAAAACCGAGACGAGTAGACGAAGATATATATATATGTGTATGCCGTGCCGACAAGATCCTAGTATATTTATTTGAATGGGAAAATAAATATACGGTATGGTGAGTTGAATCGGGTGCTGAGAATATACAATCGAACGACAAGACCTTAGCATATTTATTTAAATGGGGAAGTAAATATGCGGCGAAGTGAGTCGGGTCGAGTATTGAAATATATATTATATCGGGTGATGCGATCTTAAGTATAATTATGTGAATGGGAAAATAATTATACGTTAAGTGAAGTCAAGTCGATGATAATAATGTACAAGTTAAGGAAATATTAACAAGAGTAATATATAACTTGTAATACCAAGGGTAATCTAACGCCAACGAAACCTAGGACATATGTTTAATCGAACGGGGAACCATATCTAAATGGTGGTGTTGGGAGTTGGGTGTACAACTTGCCGGAAAAGCACACGTTATAGACTTAGTGACTTACACGCACTAGGACGTTCGTAGGTGCTTGACCGCGGACTTGCTATTCTCTGCTATTGGAGTGTACGCTGTACATCAGGTGAGTTTCACGGCCCCATTTTACTGTTTTAACTGGGGGAAAGATATGTTCGTCAAACGTTGTCACATGTTGAAATGTTTTCAAAGGTTAAAATGTGATAAGTGGTATGATGAGTACTTGAGCAGTGATCGCCACTCGGGGTTGAGTCCTCTCTTCCGTAATCATTAATTCAGGGAAATGAAACCGAAAGAATATTTGGATAGTACTATTGGTGCCTGACAAGGCCCACCCCTAATCGATAGCGTCGATTATGCATCGGCGTATGCCTGGGGTGCACGTATTCTGAAATTAAGTCGTTGGGTTCCGAGGAACGACTTGGAGCGGGGCATTATTATTAGTCTTGGTTTGGTTATGGGGCTCAAGGGATTGCTCATCATTATAGTTTGTAGGAGCTAGCTACTCCTTACAAAGGCCACAAGTTGTGCAGGTTTCGCACATGTTGTAAAAACGAAATGTCGATCGACAAGATCCTAGTATAATTATTTAATGGGAAAATAATTATACGGTAAAGTGAGTCGAGTCGATGGTTGTGGAAATGTTGTTGTTATGAAACTAAAACCTGTGAACTCACCAATATTTTATATATTGACGTCTTTTTTTAAACATATCTTTCAGGTAACTAAGTGCTGAATAGATATGGGGCTAGTGCGGTGGAATTCGGGATGTCGGATACTGGTCGGGGTTTCATTCATTGTTACCATCGGGTTGGAACATAAACGGAAATACCCCCACATTGAAACTTAATGTTCATCGTTTTATGTAATGCCTTGTGCAATATTGTAACGAGATACTCATTTCCGACTTTCTAATAAATTGATCTTTTCTAATTAAATATAGTTTGTGTTAATCTTGACTTTGATATACTTTCGAGCGTTGCGCCACGTGTTTCCGCCATTGGCGTGGTGTGACAGAAGTGGTATCAGAGCCAAGGTTGTAGCGAACTAGCATTTTTGAAAAATCTAGACTATAACCAGTTTTGGCTCGAAAACGAAGTTTTCAAAAATAAAACACAACGAAATATTTTCAGAAAAGAAAGAAGATTGTACATGGATTGTACAAGGGGAAATTCCGACCGACTAGCCATGTGTGTCGATATATGAAGTATTAGAAAATGCGGATAAGATGTTTATGTTGCATAGGAATCCGATTTTCTAAGATTAAGTTAATACATATACGTAGTACGGATATTTTGCCAGTAAGGTTGTTGTGTCACGCTTCACATTAGTCCACACTCCTGCACCGATCACCGGTACCAGCCAAGAGGAAGGACACTGTGGTCTACGAGGAGCCTACCTGCTTGCCTGTAGACGGGATGATCGGAAGGACTAATCTCTATCGCGTTAATGGATGTCGCCACGTTGTTTGTGATTTGGAGGCGAAACTAGATCAAGTCTCTTGTTGTATGAAATCTCGGTTTTGGATCAGGAAGCTCGGAACTAGCGGGCAACAAGATTACCTGGCAACACAAATTATCATTACGGGTGCACACGTAATAATAGTTTGGGGTGCACGGTAACCTTGGTGGGCGCTAGGGCCGGGATTGGTGATCACTCCTTGTCTTAGTTGTTCTTGTTCTTTAGATTCAGTCTTAGTTTTGATTGACCAATGGGTTAAATGGGAGGTCTCGCCGATGTCCCTTTATTCTGATCCTAGCTAACCTAATAAGCTTTCTTCGACATTACCTTTATGGTACGAGCACGGAAGAGCTCGAACGTCTATTCATGAGAGAAATTTGACGTAAACCCACGCATTGGATAGTGACGGGAGACGAAAACTTCCTTGTATAGGAGTGGAATGTCTCCGCCACAAAGTTCTTCCAAAGGAGCGGGCATACGAGGATGCGCTGCCTACCGAAGAGATGAACGCCTGGAACGATGCGAGGAATGCTAAACTTGGAACCCAGTAAAGACTTAGGGTGTGTCCCTGCTAGGCTAGTGCGTCTAGAGAACGGGACCCTGCGTGGACTAAATATGAGACTCGTGGCCGTGTGCTGCGGTGTTATCATGGTGAATAAGTCATGTTCGACCTAACGCATGCCCAGGTTGTCTTCAAGGGTTGGATATTTTTCTTCTCCAGTAGGAAGACAGAATCGAAGTTGCGGGATTAGGAAGCTTGATCATTGTTATCTGGAAGGCTCGATAGCCCTCGTCTGAATCGACAGTATTGGTTGTACCAATGCAGACATGGACTGATGGTGAAATCAGCATGCCATGTTGCACATCCGCGAGTCATAGGACTGTGATAAACTTCGACGATGTCAAGAATTTCGGGCACTAATCACGACCGCGGCATTGTTGCCAGTGTTATGATGACGGCGTATAGTAGAACAGCAAGCCCCAGTCGACATTTGGCGATGGACTCACTCGGAAGTGCATACGATTAACTCGTGGGAATCCACTACTCGATGTATTGAGTATTCAAGTGTGGATTAACAAACTTCGCAATAGCACTGGATCGTGTTCGGAAGATGAATTGTGATGGACTCAGCATGTTGGTACTTGTGTCATACTACCTTCCTGAGGTGCAAAGGTTATCATAAGACTCCTCTATCTACCTCCTGTTTGTTTTTCAAGGATTGTTGGTAGTCTCGCTTCAGTCGAGGAACGCCAGAGTAGGTTCGTTACAGGTACTGTGCCTGAATCCGTCATAAATCCTAGAAAGTGGAACCACACTTTGGGAATCGTAATCGTAAGGGTGTTCCGTGATTGTCAGAATGTCGTAAGACGCTTTTTGCTAACATTGAAATCCCCCCCTCGAAAATCGAATGACGGACTACTGTAAGTGGTCACGTTTATCTGGTAAATCAAACTTACCCATGGGACGGAAATCCCATTGCTCTTGTGGCAATAACGTTCGTCACCCTCGTCATGACGACGAGACTAGTAATCTATTAGGGGCGGCAATTGACGCAAAGTGTTTTCCATCAATCCCCATAGATATTGAGACGTTGCGTCCCCTTGTTACGGTGATTTATAAACTAAGGTTGCAAGGTCCATTCGTTGCGGACACGGAGACCTGTCTAATCTCTTGCCGTATTTCGATACTCTCACGGCGTGGCCTATCAGGAAGAAAGTCCACCGGCCTCGCTTGAGTGGCAGAGAGGCATTCCAGCTAATTACTATCGGTGCTAGATAGCATGTAAGGAGACCCTAATGAGAAGAATGACTCGGCTGGTTTGCCAGAGTCGGTATCGTTTTCATTTTATCGTGGTGTATCGATAAATCGCGATCCTTCTACCTCTACTTGCTATGCTCGTTGTGACCACTATCCTTGTTATCGGGAAAGATGTAGGTTGGTTTCTAGGTCCCATGGATACTATTTACCACACATATAATAACTATGACAAGTCTAAGGCTCCGGCCGAGCCTGATGTCGCTGCGGCTGTTATTGATCTACGGCTCAAGTAGATCCCAATGTTTTTGCTAAGTGTGTAGCTCTTGCTGAGTTTGTTGTTGTCAATGAATCTGTAGCACTTATCGGGCTTGATGCCATTGTTTCCATGTCTGTTGCTGAGCTTATTGTTGTCGTTGTCTCTATAGTCCATGTTGGGCTTGATGTTGTTTCTATGGCTCTTCTCGAATTGAAGTTGTTGATGTATTTGAGGCTCATGCAGAGGTGAATGTCGTTAACGAAGAGGTCTCTATAACCCATGCCAAGCCACTATAACCAAAACTGTGTCTCTGTTGAATCCATTGTTATTAATTCCATTTCTTCGAGGCTTTCATTGAACTACTAGTTATCATTCCTTGGGCTCTTAGGGAGCCTAACATTGTCAATGGTTCTCAGGCCTCGGTTGAAACTATCGATGTTTCTGTTGCCATTGTTTGAGTGACTCATAACAAGCCGACGGTCGTCCTCTCTATGAACAATATCGGCTTTAGAAGTCAGCTAAACTATGTGGAACCCGTCGTTCCCATTCATGTTATGACGATTGATGCGCCGGCCAACCTAACCATTCCTACCATTGGGCCTATGGAGGATAGGCTCGAGGCTGAAGGTACGGATGCAAATCCCACCTCCACAAGTGATCTGAGACGCACGGGGATGCGTGCTCACCAGAACGGAATTTTCTGTTGATATGGACTGTGGATCTTCCATATTGAGCATCATATTGACGGGTGCATTCATGCTGCTGTGTTACCCCCAGCCATAGTGCATGCTCGTTATTACATTATAATAGCTGATTGCGTATTCATGTGGTTGCGCTACATTGCTGATGATGCATTCCTGTTGTTTACTGCTCCTACAGTAGTGTAGCCTTGCCGTCGTATTTCTCTGTGTCATGCGGTTCCTGTTGCAGTGTTGCCTTGTCGTCATGCTTCTCGGTTTTCGTGTCACACCCGGGCGGTGTTCCCTAGTTGATGTGCTTCGTGGATATGTTGCTGACATTGCCATGTTGTTTCTACTGTCGCGTTGCTCAGAGGGCGTATTGCTACAGCTGTTGGATTACCTCGATGACGTGATGATTTGTCGTTTGCATCGCTCTTGTTTCTCTCGGAATGGAGACATCACCTAAACCCCTCGTGCCGTCATTGTTCTATTTGTTTGATTGTGTAGTGCCGACATTGATTATGTAGGATTTCAGGTGTCCAACGGACTTTCTAAAAGTCGCGCTTAGACACTCTAGCCTTAGTGATTACGTGTGTATTCCCCTAAAGTCTGAATCTCGTGGTCGTCTGAGTAAGTGACCGAATCATGTGCCGACCCCTGTATATGCTCACGCATTTCATGAGCGGTACATCTTCAGAATCTGAGGCACCAGTGACGCTATGTCCAGCCCTAACCTTTTACGTGCTATTTGGGCGCCCAACGATCGGTTATGCAAATCAATGTCGGGAAGAAACCCTGTGATCTGCACATGACAAGGCGAGACTTGCCTTTGTGATAAGGGATTTCGAATACGTCTCGAACCTGAAGGTATCGAGTAATTATGAGCGATATTATGATCTATACCTTTGGGACTAGCAAGAGTTGAAAGGTTCGATTCAATTATTGCTCACACCAGTGGATTCATTTGGAGTCATACGTACCATACTGATGATTATGGGAATACCGTCGTGGACCCACCCATGGGCGTGCATTGGTGAAGTCCCTGGTACATGATTAAGAGGTTTATGAACCCTGAATCCAGAAGGGCGTGCAGCATTATCTACTCTTTAAAGGTGCCACACTACTGGGTTGAGATGGTTGATCATCTCGACCCATCGATTAATGTTGTTATTCCCTTGATGGAAGGTTTATCCTACTTTGGTGTCGTGGCGTAGATTCTTGGAACAATGGAATACAATTTCGACCTCGAGTCGATAGTGGTGTTCCCAGTCATCTTTAAGTAGCATTGCTCACACTAGAGCAAAACCCCTTATCCTTGATAGACGCTGTTAGAGGCACCATGGTAATGTGAGCTGCCAGGTCAGGGCGTATGGCACCGGACTAATCAGGACGAGCTTGAAGGCTTACATATTCCGCCCATATGTGTGACTACTGAGGCATTGAATGGGATGCCTTGTGGGAAGGCTCAGGACTATTACTTGTGGTACGATATCAGTCGCTCGCTTGTTTAAGTAACGACTTGAGCGCATGAAGCCGTCAAGCCAAATGTGAAATCTATGCTAAATGCATGCATCTATGGCCCGATTTCACCATTTACATAAAAAGATTCCGAAAGGATGGAACCTTCGATGAATGAGGGTTTTGGTTTCAGGACTCCTTTCACTCAGATCTCTGCATAAGATCTGAAGGTCAATGCAGGGGCATGTGGCCTGTACTATTCGGAATTGATTTACTAGGTTGCTATTGACGATAGAACACTAGTACCCATGAAGCACATATAACAGAACTGGTACTGGATACCCATGGTTGGGTAGCTACTGGTGTTCTGTATACTTGTCGCAATGGGGGCCAACGTGTTGATATGTCATAATAAACCTTATACGTTGTTCATTGCGACAACAATTTATGATGTTTCATATAACTCTTTTCGGTATAGACCCATGTACTGGAAGCATCTTGCCGTTGGTGATGAGTCGACTCGTTCTACTCGAGGATTGTGGAATTGTACGGCCCGGGCGCCATGTATACACTGCTTAATGTAAGGGGACTGAGGGGTGAAAGCGACGCAAAAACTTTCGACCTCCATCAGTCCACAATAAGCGTCCTAGTACCATTAACCACAATTACTCAGGAGGAAAGCAGCAATTCAATACCCAGAGGATTCTACGGAAATAAAGTCCCATTCTGAATGTGATTGCTCGGTCGACAAGAACCTAGTATATTTATCTTAATGGGGAGGTAAATATACGGTAAAGTGAGTCGAGCCGAAGGATAAATAAAATGGGATACCCGACGGGGTTTCCAAGGGGACTTTTATGTGATGCGGTAAGATCACCTGTTTGACATCACCATGACACCCGAGGTGTCCCGGGGTCAGATGTGACCCAAGTGATGATCGATTGTTGCTTGGAGCCCTCTCGTTCCGTACTCATCTGTGGCTTCGAGATGAGGCATACGGACAGTTACCTATACTCTCGGAGAGAGTTGTGGCTAGACACCGAATTGCCAACTTACATTATATCGGATTGTAGTGGTCACTCTACCTCAAGTTCGACAAACTTCGTACACAAGCATGGGATACTCGATTTGAGACGAGTATGGCTTGTCATTCTCGGGCAAATTGAATGTACTCGACGGAATTGTTCCGTGTTGACACGATTGATGTTCGTGGCAGATCGAATCCATGAGCTTCATCACCAAAATTTCCTATGTGATAGGAATTAGCATCCCAGTGTTCGGGGTGTACTACTCAAAGCCCTTGGAGGGCATACGTGTACATCTCCAGTACGTCGAATGACAGGCGGAGATAAATACATAACCTGGTTTGAGTTATTCGAAAGATGGCCAGTAAATCTTGCAGATTAAAGACTGTTTGGATGAGATGCGAACCTATTAAGAAGTCATACAGACAGGGCGTAGGCCTTAAGAACTTCGGTCTAATAATAGGTTTTCACTGAGAGTCATACTCCGAGAAGGTGTCAATAAGCTTAGAGATTGTAGTAGGCCAAGTTCCTAATACTTCGGTGGTACGGAGATATCGATCAAAATTAGTCTCGCGATGAATAAGCTTGAATTGTCGCAAGAGCTTAGTGGGACTCTTAATGAATCCCGCAAGTCTGGCCTGAGGAAGTTTTGTCAATTCCTCGACCGACGGAAGTCCGGTTGACGTTAAGCTCTACAATTTCGGGAAACCGATAGATGTGTCAAAGTGGGATGACCAAGAGCTTAGTCATAGTTGGACTATGATATTGTATTTGTTAGAGCACTAAGCGTGAACCTAGCATGAACCTGGGTTCACTAGGAAAGAGGAGATCTCGTGAAGCACAAATACTCCGCCCTGTTCAAGGATACTATCGTGATGGATAACTTGAATTGAATTCCGGGACGGAATTCTCTTAACGGGGGGAGAATGTAACATCCGGCAAAAATCGATGTGATTCCGTACGTAATTAGTATATGTAATTAACGGTTTAAGTGCATGTTTAAATTAATTGGATTAATTTAATTGATGCCGTAAGAGAATAACAAATTCCCCATAAGATGCATAGGAATGCACACGTTCAATGACGATGCATGATAGGATCATGTGCGAATAAACTTGTCCGGTACGGACGTTGGTGATTACCCGGCAATAATTAAATAACCGAAAACGATCCCGAATGCCCGGGATATAAAAGAAGGGTATTTTTTATGAAATGTAAAGTGTTTTGGAACCCCAAAACTATAAATGAAAACTTCAAATTAAAAATCTCCCGGTAGCGAATAAAGTTCGCGTATCGCACCCGATGCGCGTAAAATATATATTTTCACCCGGTAAGAGCCTAAATAACATACCAATACTTAAACTAGGCTATGTTTAAGGGTAACTTAAAGTTAATTGTATGTCCGAAATAGCTCGTAATAAGAACGCGCAAAAACCCGAAAGACCCTAACCGAATCGATTGAAATCTAACTAAATACTTGGAAGATATTTTGTAAAGAAAAGTGGACCCCACCAAGGCCTAATAGGCCGGCCACCAAAAGGCTTCCCAAGCCACCCTAGTTAGATTTTCTTTTGAACATAATAATGATGTTTTATAAGCATGCTAAAAGGATTAGACAACACATATTTTTATTATATGGAAAAATGGTCTATATAAGTCTTATACCATACAAAAAAAAATAAAGAGAGCATCTATTCTACTCCATAAAACTTACGGCCCAAACAACCCTTCCATCATTACTTTGAGTTTTTAATTTTAGACACTCCAAATCACTTCATTTCTAATCCCAAATCAAGTGTGTACAAGTGCTAGGAGCTTAACCCTTGGAAGACACACATAACCCCTTCATAATCTAGTGTTTTTGTGACTTCCCTAGCCTTGTGCTAGTAGTAAGCTTCTTAACCTTGTTTTTGATTATTATTATTCATGTATGTGTTCTTAGAAGCAAGTTGTACATGAAGGGTTTAAAAGGTGGTTTGAAACATAATCTTTAATAGTTTTTACATGAGTAAAATAGGTGACTAAAGATATGTAGATAAATCATGAATTGGATGATGATAAAGTAGTGTTCTTGAAAATGTATAAAATTTACACATACACTAAGTAGGATGATGATTTGATTAAGATTTATGGAAACAATCTTGAATGTGTTAAAAAGAAACTTTAATCATCTTAATATGATCATCTAAGACATAATAAATGATGGAACATGTTAGAAGTTCAAGAATAAAGAAGATGAAAAATTAAAGTTTACTTAATTAGAAGAATGATATTTTGATATAATGGGCAAATACATAAAACACACATACAAGTAGTCTTATATATGGAATATAAGACTAATAAAAGTGTTTTGGTACAAGAATAACTTACCAATAAAAAGATGAATCTTCAAAGTCCACAAACTTGAGTGAAAAATACTAACTTTGGAAGTTAGAGTGGAAAAATGCAACATTTGAAAGTTAAGGGACTAATATTGTAACTTTGAAAGTTAGAGGACTAAAATGGATATTTTAGAAACTATTAGTCCAAAAATGCAAGGATGGAAAGTTTGGTGGCAAAAGTATAAGTAATAAATTTCTAAGGATGATTTGGGTAAATACTAGTAGATATACTTGGGTATTTTTGTATAAAAAGTATATTTTTATAAAAGTGAAAGTTATAAAAATATGGATTGTATTAACATAAGGATTTTTATAAAATAGAGATTTTATAAAAATGTTAAGCAAACTTGAGAAACTTATACAAAAATGAATACTTTTATATAAATGGGAATATAAAAGTATTGGAAGCATTTTTTATCTAAGTTAACAAGTTGGGTTAAAATACAAACCTTCCAAGTAACATGGGTTAGGAATGTGGATAATATTTCTATAAAACACATGTTGGGAAAAACTTGGAAAATTGACTAATCAAGCTAAGATATCGAACTAAGACGCGATAACGAACCATACACGGACAAGACATGAGAAAAATGCCATTGCGGCAAGATGAGAAAATATATATTTTTAGGAAGTAAAATATATATATACATCATGGGTGAAAACTAATAAACGCTTTCCTAAGTGTTGAAGGAATTATTCGTGGGAGAAAGACATAACGTAAACAAGTAAGACGTTAAACAAACGTATACACGTAACAAGAAAAATTACACATTTATATATATATACGCTCGTCTCGGCAAAATTCTAATATATCTACTTAATGGGAAAGTAGATATGTGGGAAGGAAAACCGAGACGAGTAGACGAAGATATATATATATGTGTATGCCGTGCCGACAAGATCCTAGTATATTTATTTGAATGGGAAAATAAATATACGGTATGGTGAGTTGAATCGGGTGCTGAGAATATACAATCGAACGACAAGACCTTAGCATATTTATTTAAATGGGGAAGTAAATATGCGGCGAAGTGAGTCGGGTCGAGTATTGAAATATATATTATATCGGGTGATGCGATCTTAAGTATAATTATGTGAATGGGAAAATAATTATACGTTAAGTGAAGTCAAGTCGATGATAATAATGTACAAGTTAAGGAAATATTAACAAGAGTAATATATAACTTGTAATACCAAGGGTAATCTAACGCCAACGAAACCTAGGACATATGTTTAATCGAACGGGGAACCATATCTAAATGGTGGTGTTGGGAGTTGGGTGTACAACTTGCCGGAAAAGCACACGTTATAGACTTAGTGACTTACACGCACTAGGACGTTCGTAGGTGCTTGACCGCGGACTTGCTATTCTCTGCTATTGGAGTGTACGCTGTACATCAGGTGAGTTTCACGGCCCCATTTTACTGTTTTAACTGGGGGAAAGATATGTTCGTCAAACGTTGTCACATGTTGAAATGTTTTCAAAGGTTAAAATGTGATAAGTGGTATGATGAGTACTTGAGCAGTGATCGCCACTCGGGGTTGAGTCCTCTCTTCCGTAATCATTAATTCAGGGAAATGAAACCGAAAGAATATTTGGATAGTACTATTGGTGCCTGACAAGGCCCACCCCTAATCGATAGCGTCGATTATGCATCGGCGTATGCCTGGGGTGCACGTATTCTGAAATTAAGTCGTTGGGTTCCGAGGAACGACTTGGAGCGGGGCATTATTATTAGTCTTGGTTTGGTTATGGGGCTCAAGGGATTGCTCATCATTATAGTTTGTAGGAGCTAGCTACTCCTTACAAAGGCCACAAGTTGTGCAGGTTTCGCACATGTTGTAAAAACGAAATGTCGATCGACAAGATCCTAGTATAATTATTTAATGGGAAAATAATTATACGGTAAAGTGAGTCGAGTCGATGGTTGTGGAAATGTTGTTGTTATGAAACTAAAACCTGTGAACTCACCAATATTTTATATATTGACGTCTTTTTTTAAACATATCTTTCAGGTAACTAAGTGCTGAATAGATATGGGGCTAGTGCGGTGGAATTCGGGATGTCGGATACTGGTCGGGGTTTCATTCATTGTTACCATCGGGTTGGAACATAAACGGAAATACCCCCACATTGAAACTTAATGTTCATCGTTTTATGTAATGCCTTGTGCAATATTGTAACGAGATACTCATTTCCGACTTTCTAATAAATTGATCTTTTCTAATTAAATATAGTTTGTGTTAATCTTGACTTTGATATACTTTCGAGCGTTGCGCCACGTGTTTCCGCCATTGGCGTGGTGTGACATGTATTAAGACTTGGTTGAATTGTGATGAATCATTATTAACTTGTTTTTGTTTGTGTTCGTTTGTGTTCGTTTATATTGGTCATTTATGTTCGTTTATGTTCATGAACTGTTCGTTTAGGTTTTAAATGAACGAACATAAACGAACACGACAAATTTCTTAATGAACGAACACGAACACAAAAATGTGTTCGATTATGTGTTCGTGTTCATGTTCGTGTTCGGTTAAAGTTAAATGAACAAACACGAACACGCCTGTGTTCGTGTTCGTTCGGTTCGTTTACAGGCCTACCTGTCAGATCATTCCATCTGCACCTCCCAAATTAAGCCATCTTCTGACTTTCTTTCAAAAGGTGTCTCTTTCTCAGCTTGTTATGATAATTTATAAAACTTTAAGAATTTTGTTTTTCATAATATATAAATATTAGCCTCACAAAGGTAGTATCCATATTTGAAGTTTTCATATACGTTAGAAGTACGAAAAATGGAGTTAAATACTCCCAACATACTCCCAACTTTCATCCATTAGCAAATAATACTCATAACTATCACTTTGACCAATAACACTCTTAACTTGTAAGTTAGTTTGTTCCATCACCCCCAAACTAACCAGGTGCTAACCTGGTTAGTCTACATGGTAAAAATGACTTATGTGGCTTGCTGAGTTGTCATAATTGCTTATGTGTCATGGTGAGTTGTCATAATCTGCCACAAACAGCCACTTAAAATAAGAGTTCCTGAGTCATTTCACACTAATTTAACTGGACAAACTAACGTCTATCTAGTAAGAGACTATTTGAATTATAACCGAGCAAACTATAGAAAACATACCTATAATTTTAGAAAAATAAGGACTAAAGATGAAAACATACCTAGCAAAAACTAACTCTCTAATTTAAAAAAAAAAAGGAGCTAAAGTTGTAATAGATACATACCACAAGGACCACTTATGTAACCAACCAAACAAAGTAATTCCTTTAGACCAATCCAAAAGTTACAAACCACCACCTCGCTTTCTCGCGGGCTTCATCTCTTACCCCCTCATGGCTTCCTCACCGCCACCCAAACCCTAACATCCCTCCGCCGCCACCCTCTCCGGTGGCGATTAACCACCATCTCTCCCAACCAGAGCCACCCAACCACCCTCCAATGGACCCCACAACAAATTCACCCTCACCCATCACTCCATCACCAGAAGACCAATACCTTTCCAATTCCACTCATCTCTCTCGTCAACACGTCCTCAACCGTCGATCACACCACATCAACCAACTCTCTAAATGTTATCGTGACCATTACTGGGCCTTGATGGAGGATATTAGAGTCCGTTACCGTGAGTACGTTTGGAAATTCGGTATGAGTCCGTTTCAAGAAGATTGTAACGAAGAGGAGAAGAAGAATAATGTGAAAGTAGACCAGCAGGTTGTTAGAGACGGTGGTGATGATGTAATTGTTGATGTATGTAATGGAAGTGACGTCAGCAACAGTTTGGTTTGTGGTTTTAATGGGTGTAAGATGAAGGCTATGACTTTGACTAGATTTTGTCATCTTCATATTTTGTCTGATCCCAACCAACAGCTTTATAAACCCTGCGAGTTTATTCTCAAGAGGTTTGTAAATTGTAACCTTCTTTTTACTCATAATTTAGGTTATATCTGACTTTTAATTATGGTGGTTGATTGATTCTTGCATGCATGTTATTTGTGAATTTTAGTGTAATTATTCGATATGTTAGATATCGCGATGAAGAAGGATAACATAGTGCTCAATTTGCATAAGAGTGACATCAATTTTATCTGTAATATATGTGCAGGGCTATTGATCTTCTTTGTATGTAGTCAGAAGTGTTGAATTATGTATGGATGGTTAGAAATACGTCTGTTTGGCTTTGTTAATGCTTTTGTTTGTGTATGGATTATAGGCGTCTTTTTCTTTAATGAAGATCAAAATAGTTTTTACTTTGAATTGAACGATTGTTGTTTGTTGCATTATCACTCTTGGAGTCCGAGGGCGCAGCCCCTCGGCTAGTAACAAGTCATTAACCCTCCAATTTTGTTAAATTGTATTAAACTGAAATCAATAAAAGGTCTCTTAAGCTCTGTTGTTGTAAGATGTAGTCTGATCACATTACTTCGTGAATCACGTTATATTCTTGTGTGTTTTTATTATTTTTGCACTCACGTCCAGGTCAAAATTGGCCGAATCTAGGGTCTGTTTATAAACAATAGTTTACTTGATAAAAAGGCGTAGAAATATGACGTTTTTTCAACAAGCAAAGAACAATTACTATACTAAGTTACTAACAAAGGCTTTTTCTTTTGTTATTTTTGTATGTTTAGTGCGCATGCAGGACTTGCACCTTGTGGAAAACCGTGCTACGGTCAATTGTCCCTTCACTCTGCAGCATGCACTTTCTGAAAGCGCAACAACATGTGGTTCGGGCTTTGAGGAAGGCGGGTTTAAACATAACTTCTATGAATAAATCTGGTCCAAAGTTTCATGTGATCATAAGCGAGTATGTTCGAGAAATTCAGGAGAAAAGGAAGAAGAATGGTTCGATGGCAAATAAGAAAAAGATTGTGCCTAAGCTTGAAACTGAGAATTGACTGCCTAATAAGTTGGGGTATTATTGTCTCTTTTGCAGTGGTTTGGCAATGTACAAAGTTAAAGCAGAGTTTACTAGTTTAGTAGTTTTATATCATATTATTGGTGGGTTATTTTTTCCGTCTCAGGGCATGTACATGAATGTTGAACTATGGCGCTTAATAGAGATGTGGTTACGTAGGCTGGTATGGTTGTTATCTGGGTTTGTCAACTCAGTAGAGTTTCAATTTTTTATATAACACATTTCTTAAATAATGTCAATATGACTTAAATTTTATTGTTAACAGATTAATATATATATATATATATTTATTAAATTTTAAACATGTTTAAATATATATTTATAATTTCACAATTTTTAACATGTTTATATACATATAAATATAAGTATTATACATACAACTTCAATTTTATAAGGAAAAAACCTGTACTCAAACTATATAATCTATGGACTTGGAGTAGATATGGAGGAAGTGTGATTCATTGATTGAGTCGGTTGATGATCTTTTCCCTTCCTGTATGGTTGCATTAGTGATTTGGTATAACATTAGTGTTTGGTGGTTGCATTATTAGAGATCTTTTGGAGCTTTACTCTTAAATTGGGGTGGGGAGCATGATAAGGAGGTTTTTCATGGCATTGCTATGGTGGCGTGCTGGTGTATATAGAAAGCTAGGAATTACAAACGCTATCAAAGTTGGGATCTTTCAAGAAACAAAGTTGCATGGTTACTTGTGGTTAAAACACAATACCTAAACTCAAGTTCATCAATTGGATTAATTGGTGCAAATTTGTTTTGATGTAATCGTTTTCTTTGTTTGTTTTGTGGTCGCCTCTCTTTGTCTTGAGCCCATTATGACCATCATTATTACAGTATTACTTACGTTCCACCCGTACAAGTTATCCACTACATTAAAATAAAGGCCCAATTTAGATGTCTGTGTCCATATTGTCAGCAGCACAGCACCATTAAAATTCTGATGCAATTCTAGTTGAGAATTTTCATGCCCACACAATCTAGAAAAGATAATAATGAGAATGGCACAACAAATTGTTATTATGGTAACATACAGGGCATGGTATACATTGTGGTGAAAGCGATCAAAATTAAAGAACTAGTTATGTGAATTACATACATGGTTATAATGTTAGTGAAAAGTAACAAGAAGATTTATGTCATGATTTATTAATAACAGGTCAAACTGTTAAAATATACAAAAGAAACATTAGTTAAAAAGAAATGATTCAAGCATGTTAGACGACTCAAAAGTTACTCTTGAATATTTAAACGCACAAGAATTTGTAAATTAATTTATTTATAAAATTAAATTATTTAAAAAATACGTAATCATACTTTTGTTTTTATAACTGTGAGAACCCGACACACGGGAATACTAACGAGGCACCCCCAATACCCTGCTAACTATTGGGACAAGATAAAACACAGTTTTTAAGGGCTGGTAGTCTCAAGAAGTTAAGGTCATAAACCGGCGGAAGCTCTCAGCCCTCTTACGCTTGCCAGTTACCACCATGCCACCCCCTTGAAGGATACACAATCATATTTAACACATTCACTAGATGTTTATAGTAGATTTAAAATTTATAAAACCAAAAATGTTTTGGGTAAGTAAAACGCGTATAGAAAACCATCAATTTTGACCCGTTATCCAGTCCAGCCGATCCACCAATCTTGTCACCTCCAACAAAATCTTTAGCTCACTTGCTCATGAGCTATGCAATAAAATGTCCTTTTGTGAATAATTATAGAGGATTCTTACAAGGTGGGATTTGATACAGGCAAGATCATGCTGTATTAACATGCAAGCACTTTTCCAAATTTTTTGAATCTTTTTTGTGAATGATTATGCCTTATGGAAACAATATTATTACTAACAAAAGCTTATTAAAAAAATGTACAAAAGCATCCATCAATAATATATATCTCCATATAAGAAAAAAAAGAACTAGAAATCTTACGTCATGGGCAAGTTTCCACATTTTAAACCTGTTGTAAAGCGATTCGATAGATTTTTGTACCCTTGAGACTTCACTTTGTTCAACTAATTGCGATGCTTGCTGTAAACTTTTAATCCCACGACCCAAACAGGCAATCGAAGGTGCAGATGGAACAGATTCAACAGCACATTCAATACCATCACCATATACAAGCAAACCACTGCAAGTAGCCATACTGCACCCAAATGTCGCCCATGGAAGAACCCCAACTGGACGAATTTGCCTTTTTCTCATTATTTCATAAAAAGCAGATCTCATTGCTGAAAGACTTGTTTTTTCAGCAGATGCAATGAAACTATGAACAACGGTTCTAATCTTCTCTGCAGAAACAGCTGCTTTCACTGAAGATGTAGTGTTTAATCCAGAATTTAGCATACCCGGGCTATGATTTTTGTTGGACTAAGAATCTTGCTACTTGATATTGAAACGAGCTTTCGGTTTGTGTCATTATTAGTTTTAACGAATATGGAACTTTGAATGTAACAGCTTTTATTAAACGATGAAGCTGGAAGAACTTTAGAGAGGGACGAAGCTCCTACTACAGCTGTTGCTCCTGCACCTACTGCCACAACTGGTTTATTTTTTAGTTTTTTTTTTCTCACTGTTATTGGCGGTTTCGCCGTTGTTTGCTGACTCAGCTATCAGCTCATCAACCGTGTCCATGATCTCGTGAGGAACCACAGTGTTCCAATGTTTCCTCAAACCGCTAGGGTACTAGCATCTAAAACTGCAATTATTGACTTAAAACTCTTTGTTTGACTACGAATCGCATGCGCAACAAGTGCATGTGACTTTTCTTCATCAGGGAGAGAAGAAAAGTCAACGTTATACGGTCCGACCATTTCCAGGTCTTTTGATAGGCATTCGACCGCATTATTGAGAGCAATTCTTAACCCTCAACCGCAATTCTAAATGCATAAACTTCTGAAAGAAGTTGAGTATCAATCTTATCTCCTTCGCTAACATCATGAAGCATTTTCTGTGCATAA
>JAUTDX010004844.1:0-38091 GCA_030844895.1 Ambrosia x helenae | reverse complement strand
AACCATTTCTCTCCTTTTACCTTTGCTCTTCATTCTTTATCTGCAAATGCAGATCACAATATTACCACATTCTAACCACCATAGCGCCACCATCTTCCCACTAGACTGCATCGACACTCGCCACCACTATCTGATTCCTACAACGGCGTCTTTAAATCCTATACTTACACCACCGAATCCAAACTCTGACCCGACCAAATAACCACCCTAGATTGTGAGACGTACCACTGCTACCCCCACCCCGTCGAACTCCGCCTCCTCTCCCAATCCGACCTCCATTCCCTCTCCAACCCTTCCTCCTATCTCCAACGCTGCAACGACAACAGGAATAATCGTATCCGTTGGACGATCAAAAGATTGCCATAACGTTTTGTTGAATCGATTGTTAGGAAGAGAATTGGATTGTGTAGATGAGAAAGAAAAGGATGAAGAAGATGGATTAGAAGAAGATGAGGAAGAAGAATCGGCCATGAAAAAAAACAGAGATACAATCACCGAAAATTGGCCGGAGAAGAAGGGTTTTGGCCGGAAATTTGGCGAAGAAGATGATAATAATCGAAGCAATCACCGAAAAAATCCAGAGAGCTCGGTTATGGTCAAGGCCGGCTCAACCATATTGGAGGCCTGAAGCGAAATAAAAATGCGGGGCCCTATTAATAATAAAAAATAAAATACTGAAAAAAATATAAAAAAAACGTTGGAAAGAGGAATTGATCTTCTGACCTTCTGTAAACAGCTCCATGCACTAACCAACTGAGCTATTCCATCTATATACTTTAATATAGGTTTACTTTTATTATATATAATCAAAATTAGGAAAATTATGGGGCCCTTAGAACTTGGAGGCCCAAAGCAAAAGCCATCATTTGGATTGGCTTGAGCTGAGCCTGGTTATGGTGCGATTTTGATACCACTAAAGATAATATGAGAGCTGAAAGGTAATGGATTTCATTGATTGATTCATGAATACAACAATATCACACATCTTCTTCTGTTCCAACATAGTAATCTGTTGACAGTTAATCGTGGTTGAAAGGTAGGGTGCATAGAACATTCGTAACTATGATACAAAAGGTGTATCGTTTTTTGAAGGTAGGAATGGATTAGTGATGGATCCGCTATAAACAAAAAAAAAATGGTAAGTAAGAAATATCACACTCATTAGCAATTCCCATCACCACTAGGTAGGCCCTACCAGGTAATCTGTTGGTAAACATATTTTATGCATTCTATTGGTAAAATATAATTTAAGAGTTGGGGATTTTTTTAAGTTTTGGGAATTAGGGTTTTTGAAGGAGTTTGTGGAAGATTTTCAGTCATAAGTGAAGAAGATGGTAAATAATGTTTTTTAAAGTTTAGACCTGAAATGAACAAAATTGCCCTTGAACTTAACTGACTTTTACTAATTGAGTTAAAAAAATAGGCCAAAATGACACCAAAAGAAAGTATACCGGGGTTCTAGTGATAAAAAAAAAACTTTTCCCTGCTAAAGAAATATTTTGGGCCAAATCTCATGGCCCATTTTGGTAGTTTACTCAAACATTATAAATAACTATCGTAGTAGTCCGGGTCCTAGGAGATGTCCCCCACCCACAAGCCAAAGCTACTTTTGAGGTTGTGGCACGGTAGTATGTATTGGATGGAACATTGAGAGTTTTGACTTTGAATAAACGTATGAGAGGTGGTTCGAATTCAATACTAGGGTAATAAAACCTCGATACAAGTGCGGAGTGAAAATTTTTGGCGTGTTTCGACTTTGGGGGTTGTTCGGAGTGTTCATTTCGGTGGTTTTGACCGTCGGGTAGTTCGGGTCAATTGAAAATCAATATAGATGAAGAATGGTTAAGATTTAAGAACTAGAGAGTTTAAGAAGTGCGGGATAAAAGTATAAGTTAAATATGTATAGTAAAATGGTAAAAAAAATTTAATTTTGTTTATGTTAGACGGTGTTAATCACGTACAAGAGTTCAAACATCTCCTACATAATAGAGATATACAAACCGGGTTTTTTTTTTAAACCGAACCGGTTTTTTCCTAAATCGTTTTTTCCCCCAAATCGGTTTTTTCCTCAAACCGATCCGGTTTCCAAACCGGTTTTTTAGCACCGAAGAGAACCATCGATCGGAACCGATTTGGGTCGGTTTTTAAAACCGTTTTTTTTTTGCCAAACCGGTCATCCTAGAATCAATATACATTGCCTAAATCGGTTTTTTCCTCAAAAACCGGTTTTTTTTTTTTCCAAACCGGTTTTCAACCTGAACCAGTCCTTGAATTGCCCAATCGAACCCAAACCGGTGAATCGGTCGGTTTCCAACCGGTTTGAACAAAAACCGGTTTTTTACCAAATCGGTAAAACCGGTTTTTTTCGGGTCGGGTTCCAAAACCGGTTTTTTTTGTACACCTCTACATTGCCACCCCACCTTAACGACGGGTAACGCTCTGTGAGACGGTGTTTGACGCCCCGTGGTCCAGTGACATGGCCAGGGCTTTACTCCGTTATGTTGGGTTAATCATGATGGTTCGGGTCGAATACGGGTCAAGTTGGGTCATGGATTTGGATGCGGATCAGTTGGTTAATGCTGACTTTGGTTTCAAGGAAGTAAGTGTTTGAAGATGGAGCAACTGGACGTTGGAGAGTGCTAAAAATAAGCAATTAGTGAATTTTTTTTTAAGAGCATGTGTTTTATGTTTTTACTCAATAAATAGCAATCAATAGGCTAGAGTAAATGTACCCAACTTTGTAATCTCTTTATAATTTCTTGTGGTTTAAACTATTCTCCGTATATCTACGTGAGTGTGTGCGTTTGTGTAGGTGTGATCAAGGGTCTGAACCAACATTTGGTATCAAGCGGGTTGAAGACTGTGTTCGCTGTTTTGAGAGTCAATTTCGAGAAGGGTGAAGCCCTTCACTGCAGGGCAAAACGCAACAGTAGTAGGAACCGGGTTTTGTTTTGAAGAGGCTGTTTTATAACAGTTTATGTCAAGGGTGTTCGAATCAGTGTTATGTCGCGATGATTACAGCCGAGACGAAGAAAGAAAGAGTTATGATGCAATCGGTTGAAACCAAGGCAGAGAAAGAGAAAGAGAAGGAGTCGAACATGCGAGCCGAAATAAAAGAGAGAGATGGAGATCGGAATCTCGTTGTGAAAAGATCTACGTGATTGAGCAAAAAAAAAATCGTGCATGCTTTGGAGTGGAAGCTGTGTGCTTGTGATAGATAGAAGATGGAGGGAAGTAAAAAATTTGAGGTGCCTACTACTAAAGCAAAAACGATTCCATGTATCGAGTGGCTGAAAGAAAGATCGGTCGTTTCAAAGAAGCAGGAGAACTAACATGAGCCACCGTCGTCAGGTTGTTTTTTCGTGGAACGATTAATTGAAACAAGCAAACAACCTGCTGAATTATTAGAGGCAAAATTGGAGTCCATTGGTAACTTTGAGTTTGTAAATTCAAATCCATTTGAAGTTTGAATTTAGTTATGGAGGAATGAAAAAAAGAAGGAGGTCGTGGTCATATATTAAGTTCTATAGCACGAGAGCAAGAAACTTGGTAGAGATTATTGATCACCAAGAAGATCGAGTCACCGGAAATGACCGTACCGGTTTAAAATGTAGACCGATGAGAAGAAACCGAAGCCGTGAAAGACCGTACGGCTTGACCGAGAACGTGGGTGTGACAATGACCGGAGGTTCACACCAAGATAGACCGAGAGAAGATCGTAGACCGAAAGAAGCTTTTATTGAAGAAAGCTTAGACGAAAAAGACCGTGATACTGTGAACCAGAGAATGAGACCAAAGGGGTTCACATCAGACCGAGTGATTGTGAAGAAAGACTGAGAGTTCACATTAGACTGAGTCGTGAACCGAAGATCGAAAGTGTTCACGTTAGAATGAGAAAGACTAAACCTATGCGGTTCATGTAGAAAGAGGAAGACCAGATCATAGTGGTTTGAATAAAAGCAAAGCAAGAACCGACATCAAGATTAAGGGGGTGAATGTTGGGTTAATCTTGATGGTTCGGTCGAATACGGCTCAAGTTGGGTCATGGATTTGGATGCGGATAAGTTGTTAATGTTGACTTGGTTTCAAGGAAGTAACTGTCTGAAGATGGGAGCAACTGAACGTTGGAGGAGTGCTAAAAATAAGCAAGTAGTGGACTTTATTTTAGAGCATGTGTTTTTTGTTTTTACTGAATAATTGGCAATCAGTAGGCTAGAGTAAATGTACCCAACTTTGTAATCTCTTTATAAATTTCTTTTTCTTAAACTTATTCTCCACATATCTACGTGAGTGTGTGCGTTTGTGTGAGTGGATCAAGGGGCCTAAACCAATATGTTACACATGGTTTAACAAAGAAGCAGGCCGATGCATCCCCAAACATTTTCCAACCGTCACACTCATTTTAATACCACTCATCCCTGTTAATTCCCTATAATTTTTCAGTTCAAACCTTTCAATTTCTGTTGCATTATCAGCATATCACCGCCAATTCCAATGGATACATGCCATCATTGCCAATTTTTCAACCAGCTTGATACCGTATCGAAGAGGTTTGGACATAAATCCATTAACTTACCTCTACAATATCACATTCAAATAGACCCAATATATCCATATTAAAAAGCCTTCAAGTCATCACATACTTTGGCTATATTTTTTCATACAATATACCTAGAGGCTCTATTCTGCCAGTGTTTTTTTACATGGATTTACTTCTACTTCTATGGATGGAGTTAAATTAAACTAGCACTTGAGTTTAAATTAAACTAGCACTCGGATTTGATTTCAACCTCCACACCCATTTTGCCACAAAAGCCATGTTTATCATTAGTATGCATCCTATACCTCACTCGTGTTGGTCTCTTAGAGCCATAACTTTTTTTCCAAGCTACCCACGAGATCTTCTTACTATTTTAAGTTTCCCCATAATAAAATTTCTACTAATGCTTTCGAGTTTTTAGTGTTTCTGATATAACTGGAGGTCGTTGTAGCACCTTGCAATGATGATCGATCCGAATTTTAGAAATACAAGTATCCGTCTTGCCATTAAAAAAATGTTTCAGGAATACTCATCTCACTCACGAGTACTAGAATAGTGACTGTGAGACCTAATCATTGAGGCCACATGGTGTGGAATGAAGCCCTAAAGGATCTATTCTGCCACCTATCAGTGCCACATCAACATCACGTTAAAAGGGACTTCATTACCTCTTTCCAATAATACACTGGAAAATATAATAACATCCTTTAATTAAAAAATAAAAATAAAAGTTGATTGATTGAATCAAAGAGGTAAGGGCGTCACGCATAAAATATGTTATACTGGTTAAGCATACAAGAAATATGCTTAACCAAAGAAACCTATTTAGTTATTCTTAAGTAGACTATTTTGAAAATTACAATAGAAGCATGTAAAAATTCAAATACATGAAAGTTACATTGTAAAACCTTTTTTCAAACACTACATACATGTGCATGGTGTCACACAGGTAAAGGGGTCCAGGTCGCCAAGATCCCTAAACGGGTACACGGTCACCATTTTTTAGGATACTTTGGGCGGGTACCATTAACCGGTAATCATTATAGATACCCAAAGAAAGGAGGTCGGGGGATGAAACAAATATATTGATTGAGTTGAATTATTGATGGATAAAGTGAGGAGGTGAGATCCATAATCATAGGGTAGTTAAAAGAAGTATTGTCGATGTCTATATGAGTTTGAAGTGATTTAAAATAAAAATATCATGACAATACAGAATTTGGGGTGGGTGGGAGGAACTAGGGTATCTTAAAGGAGTGCTCCCACCACCCAAAATAGAATTATACAAGCATGTCAAACACATACCAAAGCCACTAGCTATACCCGATCTCCCTATCCACACACCCAGTACCTGAATGAATTGTGGCGATGTCTAAGCAGTTAATCTCGGTGATATCTTGGTATATCAGCCATAAGGTCCTATCTCGGTGCCAAATATCGATCAGTATCTCGGTCCCGAGAAAATCGCCGATATAGGTGACATATCGGCCGATATACACCTCATAAATATCAGTCATCATAACCGAGATCTCGTTTTCTCTCTCTTTTTTTTGGCTCATTTGACATAAAATCCAAGCTTTATGGTCAAGAATGGAGATAAAGATGAAAAAAAAATATGAAACTTGACTTGACTTCCGGCGACAAAATACAGCTGCAGAGCTGCAAGTTATGGCAGAAACCAAAAGGGGGAAGATGAAAGTGGTAGAGGAAGTGTGGGTTGTTAGCAGCGTGAAGTAGCGTTTTGGTTGTTGGCTGAGGAGGAGGAGGATGAAAGTGGTAGATGAAAGTAGGGTTTCTAATAAGATTTGTTATTTTTACATTTAGCCCTTTTATCTTTCACAATTTTTACATATGGCCCTAAAACTTGTAAAATTTTACATAAAAGTTTAAAAATCAAAATGTGTATTTAAACAATTAACCCTCTCTATCTTTATCAGTTTACATTTGGTTCTTAAACTTATAAATTTATATATAAATAGCTATATTTTATTATATATATATATATAGATATATAATATATATATAATATATGCAACTACTGATATCTCACTACGAGAACCGCTATCTCAAATATCGGTCCTTGACTGATAACCGATATTTTACCGTATTAACTGCATAGGGCGTTGTTACCGCATACATACTCAAAACTACCCAATGCCCTTACTCCCTTACTCGCTTGATTCTCTTTGCACCCTATTATTCTATTAATTTTATGAAGAAAAATCGGTGGCATTTACGCGACGACCCCCATTTTTTCTGAAAATGACAAACTCACCCTATCACTTGGTGAAATGATATTTTTTTGCTCATTCTCTACAAAATACCCCCAACTTTGCGAAATGACATTTTTTATCTCCTAATCCATTTTATCGACAACCCCCATGTACTTTCAAAGTTTGGATTTTACTCCCCTAGCTTTCTTTTGAGTTTTTAATGCAAGGTTTCATCACATTCAATTTTAGTCTCTTGGCTTCCAAATTTTAATCTCTCAGATTTCTAATGTTCCAACTACATCGTACATATAATATATATTTTTAACAGTTATTTTTTAATGATTTTCGTTTGCTTTATTTTTTAAGAACTAATTTGCCATAAACTCTTTAAGTTTCAAAAGTTTTGACTTTACCCATTTTATTACTTTAGTTGAAAAAAGAATATATTTTTACGTGTGGATTTTATGTACGCATCGGTAAACATTGGTTGTGAAACACTTGCAATAATCCAGTCACATAACACTTGCAATAATCCATTTGATATCTAAATTGTAACTGCAACGGATCTATTTACTAAGTTTTTTTTAACGGCAAATGTTTATATCTCCTATAATATTACACAAATAATTCTAAACTAAAGCATCCTTGCCAAGGTTTGAATCTTTGACCCCCTCTTTAAGACCGGTGTGGTGGTGTCGTGGAAGGGCGTTATGGGGCTTGGCTTGGATCGTGTTTGGTGTGAAAGATTTCACGTTGGTGCTTCACAAAACTCCACCAATCAAAAACCACCACTTGTTCCCAACGGCTAGTTTTTTTTTCTGCAACCATGGCCATAGCTATGGTGGTCGTGGTTGTTGCAATTGTGGGGCTTGAAACCACTGCACTTCTTAATTTCGGTCCCATAATATCTTATGTGTGACTAAGATGCCACATGTCACATAATACTCTATTGTGGGCTTGAAATTTCACCACCACTGCCACTACACATGATCTAGGAGACATCTTTTTATCGAGTGAGATGGCCAAAATCTATTTACTAGCTAATCTATCTATATAATAATTGAGGTCATCTCGGGTCGAATTGAGGCTTTTGAGAGTGTCTACCTATGCTCCAATTGAAAATGGAGCTCCGAATCTATCATGTATATAAACCAACTTTTCTCAAACAGGATCCTTCTCCTTCAAACCCTAATCCCTTCCAAACAATCGCCACTGCCTAATCCTTCTCCTTCAACCTCATATTTTTGTTCGATTTTTGAAGATCCAATCTAACTTCCATTCATCTTATTCATTCTCTTTCAACATAAACCCTAACCCCAAATCATCTTCACAATTCTTATCATCCAAATCAGGAGGTAACGATTCTTTTATAATATTATTCTTTCATCGATTAACCTTATATTCAATTTCATTTTCAGTTTAATCGAAATAGTGTGTTCAATCAAACCCAATTATTGGTTTTAATGCTAAATCTGCTACTGCAATCTCAAAATGTAAGAATAAATCATATCCAACAATACATTATATCACTTTATTTTAAAAACATAAACTGACATGTTTTTTTTTTTAATTTCTAAATTGATTATTTCATGTATGATCGTGGGTGCAGCAGCCTCAACTGTATCCCTTCAAATTGGGTACACCAACAAAGCATTTTTCCCGTTTTATAGAAGATGTTTATGATAATTCATGTCTTAATTATGGTTAAAATTGAATTATTGTTAAAATAATATTCTAATTTTTTTTATTAAACGACTTCAGAGTTATTATGTACTAAAATTGGATTTTGATCGACTTTCAACCCATACGACTCATTCCCAGTGAAGCTATTTTTGTTGATTATAGTGTACGGATATCTAAACAAATACATAAGCAACGCTTCCATATCATCAATAAATTACACACTAGATCAGTAGAAATATACCGGACGAAGTTGTACGTCCAACATTTGATTTCAGGCATAATTATCAAAATAAACAAAATAAATGAGCATGGCTGTTTTGAGGATATTTATATGTAATCCTTATCCATGTTAGATGCTTCTACTTGAATTTATAGAGTTTTTGTTAATTATCAAGACTGTATATTATGGTTTATCACTTGAGTTTTATGTAGCAGTTATGGTAAATGTTGTGACTTTTTTTATTCTTTTAACTTTGCAGAATGGACTATATATGAGCAGGTAGCTATTGCTGTCTTGGCTGCCAATGCCTTGAAGTTGCAAAGGTAGCTTTCCTCCTCATGCAGTATTATAGTTCTGCTGAACTATATTGGATTTTTTATATATTTTTATCGTTCCGCAACTTTTGCAGGATTACATTAAGGTTTTACTGAAGAAATTTCCAGACAACAAATGAGTTGGTGAGTAATGCACACACATGTTTATCAAGTTGAAGTATCTATAGTACTTTTACTAGAGCACAATTTTAATGGAATTAACTCATATATACCAGAATAACCTTATATCCAGCCAAAACCGTTCTATTTGTCTGTGCATGAAGCTCCATAGAAATGAAGATTTAACCTATCATTCATAGTTTCGGACCATAGTCAGATGTGTAGGTGCCAGGTAGCAAAATGTGTAGGTCGGAGAGATTGGGTAATCGGTTAGAAGTGGTAAATGTTGTAAAATGAGATGGTAGCAGGTCATGTTGGGCCAGCCCACAACACTTTTTTCTTCATTTTATATTATAAGTGGTTAGCGTTTTAGATATCATTACAAAACTATCATTTTGTAATTTACAACTGAACTTCAAACCAATTCCGGATGCTCATGTTCAAAGTCATGAAGTCAATGTGTAACCTATTTGAGAACTTCAACCAATTCCGGATGCATGTTTTGGATATCATAGCAATGACCAATGGGTTTTTAGTTGAGGTTTTAGGGTTTCGACTTAAACAATATCAATCGACCTCTTGCTAATTTATCTGTCTTTTTTTACAGTTTGTTACAAAGATTATTAATTATCAGTTACACCCTGTCATTTTTAGGGTTTTGGTGTGTGTGTTTTCACTTTTCACTACTTCAAGTTTAATCTATATAAAATTTGTTTTTTTATACAAACTTCTGGGTGTTCGTTCATTGCTATAATGTTTCGGCATTTAATCGTGTAGGATTAATCATGACGGTTTTGTTATGTATGAAAACTTAATTCCACATAAATCACATTTGATCATGGATATTATTATTGTATCATTAATCCAAGATCTCGGTGAATTTGGCTTTTCCGGCCACTCAGGTAATCGTTTTTGTTCAGATTATAGGAGTGGACAGTGGATAGAAGATGATGCCGATGCCGATTCAACCTTGAGATCTATCTTCGGTCGACCCGAGGTAACTCTATTCATCCAGTTCAACAGATATGGTAAGTTTATATATTAACATTCTTATGGCTACTAACTGAATCTAATTTTTTTGGTATTTTTTAGATTGAGATTTTATATTATGTAATAGTGTTATGATATGATTTATGTTATTAATCCTGTATGTGTTAAACACAGGAAAAAGTACCAATCGAAGAGGTGTTTGAACAGTTGAAATGTAACGTGAAGGTCTGAGCACCGATGAAGGAGCCTAACGGCTTGAAATCTTTGGACCCAACAAATTGGAGGAGAAAAAGGTATTACTTGATTATCACAAGTCTATTGGCGCATTCCTAATAGTTTAACTTTCAGTTATTAAACCAACTTTTTTTGTTGTTGTCAAATGCGGGAAAGCAAACTCCTCAAGTTTCTTGGCTTTATGTGGAACCCCCTATCATGGGTCATGGAGGCTGCAGCCATAATGGCAATCGCACTTGCTAACGTGGTGGTAAGCCGCCAGATTGGCAAGACTTTGTTAGTATTGTTTGCCTGCTTGTTATCAACTCCACCATCAGTTTTATTGAAGAAATCAATGCTGGAAATGCGGCTGCTGCACTTATGGCCGGTCTTGCACCTAAAACCAAGGTATTTGACAATTTTCTAAGCTACATCTCGCGTGCAATGCTTTTATATAGCCATAAAGAATCTTGTGTAATGTTATACTTGTATCCAGGTTCTGAGGGATGGTCGTTGGAGTGAACAAGAAGCTGCTATATTGGTTCCGGGAGATATCATTAATATCAAACTTGGTGATATCGTACCTGCTGATGCGCGGCTTCTTGAAGGTGATCCTTTAAAGATTGACCAGTCTGCTCTTACTGATGAATCTCTGCCTGTCACCAAGAATCCATATGATGAAGTGTTCTTTGGTTCAACTTGCAAGCAAGGTGAACTTGAAGCCATTGTTATTGCTACCAGAGTCCATACCTTTTTTGGGAAGGCGGCACATCTTGTGGACAACACTAACCAAGTTGGACACTTCCAAAAAGTTCTAACAGCAATCGGAAACTTCTGTATTTGCTCCATTGCTGTTGGAAATGGCTGTTGAGATTATTGTTATGTACCCGATCCAACACAGAGAGCGCAGATCAGGAATTGACAATCTATTGGTGTTGCTTATTGGTGGAATTCCAATTGCTATGCTGACTAATTGCTATGCTGACTGTTCTTTCGGTTACAATGGCTATTGGATCACACAGGCTTTCACAGCAAGGTGCTATCACAAAAAGAATGACTGCCATTGAAGAAATGGCGGGAATGGATGTTCTTTGCAGTGACAAAACCGGAACTTTGACACTAAACAAACTCACGGTTGACAAAATTTAATCGAGGTGTTTGGCAAATGTTTGGATAAGGAACAAGTATTGCTTTATGCTGCTCGCGCTTCTAGAACTGAAAACCAAGATGCTATTGATGCAGCCATTGTCGGAACCCTTGCTGACCCGAAAGAGGTGTGTGTGTGTATATATATATATATATATATATAATTCCGTCTTTTTGTAAACAATAATGAAAGCATCTTATTCGTTTTGTATGTTTTCATAGGCACGAGCTGGCATCAGAGAGGTCCATTTCTTCCCATTCAACCCTGTCGATAAGAGGATTGCTTTAACTTACATCGATAACAACGGCAACTGGTTTAGAGCTAGAAAAGGTGCACCTGAACAGGTAATATATTAAGCATTGTCTCACTTGCTACAAAAAATGAATAAAATTTAGACAAACAGACCACTCATTACTCATTATTCTTGAATGTTGAATCAGATTTTGACACTATGCGGTTGCAAGGAAGATCTCAAGAAAAAAGTTCATGCCATGATTGATAAATTCGCCGAACATGGGTTGAGATCTTTGGGTGTTGCCAGACAGGTTTGCATTTATCTATTGTAATGTATGACAAACAATATGAGTAACATGTTTTGTTTTGTTTTGTTTTTAACTGATCAATGGTTTTTTTGTAAACTTGTAGGAAGTGCCTCAAAAATCAAAAGATAGCGCGGGTGGTCCATGGGAATTCGTTGGATTGGTGTCTCTCTTTGATCCACCAAGGCATGACAGTGCTGAGATCATTAGAAGGGCTCTCAATCTTGGTGTAAATGTCAAGATGATTACTTGGTAAATATATTTCCATATAACGATCCGCTTATTTTATATATATAATATATAAATTTTAATCTAATTAAATACCGGTTTAATATTTATTTTATAGGTGATCAACTTGCTATTGCTAAGGAAAACTGGTAGAAGGCTTGGTATGGGAACTAACATGTACCCGTCTTCTTCTTTACTTGGCGGTAGCGATGATAACTTAGAAACCCTAGCGTCGCCTCTGGCGTGGCAGCTAGGATTTTGGCGAAGATTCCCGCAACACGTTTTCACTTTGATGTTGTCCCTTCGTGTAGATCGGTGGCGTTATGATAATATTTGACCTTCTCAAGTGTTAAATTTATTTAATTATTGATTTATGAGAATGACAAAATGATCTAAGAGAAATCATGAATCATAGTTTTTTTGTCTAAAACTAAAACAAAAAAATTTGTTATTACACTTGAAGGGTTGCTAAAATGCAAGAAATTCTTGGTAAACAAGTTGCTGAAGCTGAAGGTGCTGATGTTGTTGCATTAATCATCATAGAGCTGGCAAGTACGTATTGTTTTTAATTAAACTAATTATATTTTTTTAATATTTTGTTTGATCTTAAATGCAGAAAAACTATTATTGCAAACTGTATCTTCTAAAAAGGCAAAACAAGTAAAAGGCTACAAAGATAAATGTTATGAGCATTTAACAATATCACACATGTTAGTATTCTAAGTTCAGTTTACTAATTGAACTGATGTGATTTTTGTCTATAAGTTCTCTTATCACTTTAGCTATTATATATTTTACTTTCCATCTTTCAAAACCAATAATTGAGGTTGCTCAATCTCCTTTTACGGTACTTGTAGCAAGCCAGTATGTTCTAAAGATGTATATTGATACATAGTTTTGAGTATTAGTGACAATACTAATGGGTGAAGTTGGGTCTAAATGATTTTTTTTAATTTGACCCGTTTAGTTTACTTCTAACGATCAAAACCTGTAGTAATCTTTAGTGTGGTCAAAGAGAGTTGTGTTACGCTAAACATTTTTGCCTAAAGTTTTGATTAATTTTGCAGATGGAAATTTGTCATGATTATGTAAAATAATCAATTCAATAATCTGACCTTTTGATTTAAATGGTTTAGAAGTTATATACATTAAAGTACACTTTTGGTGACTTTCAATCGAAAATAATCAGTTGGAAATAAGCAATCTTAAGTAACATTTTCCAACTGTTCACTCTTAACTTTGTACTTTATTGAAGTTATATTTGGAAACGACAGCCATTAAGAGTAGGGCTGTACACGAGCCGAGTCGAGCCGAGCCAGGCCCAGCTCGAGCTGGAGCTCGAACCTAAACCGAGTCAGCTCGGCTCGGCTCGTTTTTTCTGATCGAGCTGAAAAGTCGAGCTCGAGCTCGGCTCGTAAATGTTCGAGCCGAGCTCGAGCTGGCTCGATATATATTTTTTTTATTTTTTTATTTTTTTTACAAATATTTATTAAATAAAAAACAATAAAATTAAATAAAATTACACATAAGCATGTATATTTTTTTTTATTTTTCTAAATAAAATTACATATACACAAGCCTAAGTCGAGCCATATGTCGAGCCATCGAGCCGAGCCACGAGTCGAGCCATCGAGCCGAGCCACGAGCTGAACACCCCTGGCTCGAGCTCGGCTCGATTACAAAACAAGCCAGCTCGGCTCGGCTCGAAAACATAACGAGCCTCTTCGAGCCGAGCTTTTTTCGAGCTTTTTTCGAGCGAGTTTCGAGCGAGCCTCGAGTCGCGAGCTTTTTGTACACCCCTAATTAAGAGGAGGTATGTTTTGTGCATACCTCTGTTAAATTTAATGTTGACAACGATTGTGCAGGTTACACGGGGGGTTTGCTGGTTTATTTGGTAGACTTTTTGAGGTTCAAATTTTGAAATTTATCACATTTAGGATATAATGAGTTGGTTTTCATGATTTGGAAGCTTATGTGTATTTGTTTTAGGTTTATAGTTGTGTTTGTGTGCCGAAATCACCATTATCGGCTTACATGTTTTTGTTTTAGCTGTACCGTTTTTTTCTCCTTTTAGATACATGACCCATTGACTCATTCACAAGTAATGAGGGAGGATGACTACGTAATGCATGATTTTATCTTACATTTTACAAACGTTATATGTTTTGCAATGTTTACGCTGATTTCTTATCAATATATGTTTAGGTATCAGTTGTTCACTTATTCACCTACTGGTTTGCTCTTAGATATAGTCCGATTAAAAATTGTAGAAATTGATGGTGTTTTTACAGGTGTATTCATGGGTAAAAAATCAAGTAATTTTGTTATATTAGTGTGTCATTTTTTTTTCTCTTCCCATTTGTATCTCACAGGTTATGATAGTAAGACTTTTAACTAAAGTGTTAAGACTTTTAGGCTATTTTCTCTCTCCACATCTTAATCCTTTGTTAAAACTATAAAATTCTATATATTGGTTTTTTTTAGGCTAATATATAATCTTTATAGTTAGTTATTCTCTTTCATTTGGCTCGGGGATTTGCCGGGTGTATACCGGAGATCTAACCTAGTATAATATAATTGAGAATATAATTTAACCCCGTACGGCTAGCTGCCAAAACCAACAGGGAAATGATTTGAAAGAACGAACCACATCACTGTGTAAACGAATCTTACTGTAAAAGCTATCTTTAATATTTTTTATTATTTAATTTACAACCAATTAAATATTTTTTTTGATTTTGGTAAATTTATTTTATACTTGTTTTTTCAAGCATGCCTTTGCATGAATAAGCATGTGTTTCTGTCGTTTGCTTTTGGTCGTTTGCTTTTGGCATATTTGGATCACTCGCCTCGGATGCAGTGTTTTTTTTTAAACGAGTGTAGAAGGTGGTCTACGGTGACTCGCAGAGTTTTAAAAACCAAAGATTTGTTTTTAGTAAGATATGTTTTGCGATTCAAAGGGGATAGCAGGGCAACTTGTTGCCCGCTTCCCAACTATCAAGATGTAATTGGTTCTGGTTTTTTTTTTTTCTAAAAGATTCTCGGTCGATTGATTAAAAAAAGTAGTATTATTTTTTTTGTATTTTCAAAATTGTTTATCAAAACAATGAATGATGTGCATGCGAAGTCACTACACTGTTGAACTAGAAAGAGTGGACTGGTGGGCAATGGAAGGGGGTTTTGCCCCCTTACATAGGCACCACACAGGCAATGAGTACTTTGTCCTAGCAATGGGGCAACGCCCAGTAAAGATTACTTATTGGATGAGAAATTACATACACACGCCTCAATAAATACACATTCTTCTTATTCAAGGGGAAGAGGCGCTTACACTCTGTTTCAAAATTTCATTAAAAGATGAAAGATAAATGATTGGGAAAGAATTGTGGAAAAAATGTGTTCCATAAATTGTTGTAGGAGGGAAAGAGAGTGAATGAGAGGGATGATAAAAAAAGGTTTTTAGGGTGATTTTTAATCTTTCCAATTTGAAAGGAATTGAAGAGAAGGGAAGAGGAGGGAGATCCTTTCTCTTTCATCCTTTAATGAAACTCTGGAACAGAGTGTTATTGCATTTTTTTTTCAGTAAACTGATTTTATCCAATGATACACTGCCACATCACTTCACTGACTTTCTTCACTTAAACAGTTTTTTAGAGGCAAACACTCTACTGATTTTTTTTCATTTAAATATAAATATAATTTTTTTAAAATTCACACGGTTTTAATAAATTTATCACCAAACCGTGTGCATGATTTAAATTCTCATAACCGTCTCCACCCAACACGGTCAAAAATATTTATTTCCATTAAAATCGGTCTCATCTAACCGTCAGATTACCTTTAATTTTACATGCAATACGGTTGGATTTTTTACTATATAAACCACCATAAGACGGTGGTGAAACACAATTCAAATCAACACAACATCAAGAACACCTACACCACACAACATCAAAATGACTCGTTGGATAGAAAACGAAGAAATCGCCTTGGTTGTGTGCATCAAAGACGCACAAAACGACTCATCCTTGCAGCGTCAACGCTGCCAAGGGTCGGGTGGCAGGGACACACGGTTCTGGGATCGTGTTTTGGGTGACTTCAATCAATAGGTCGGCCCAAGTGACCGCACAATCGAGAGTCTACAAAGAAAATGGGCCGATCTAAATGCCAAGTGTGATCGGTGGACGACATTGTACGAGCGCACAATGAGCCGCCACCCGGGCATTGGGCGGAGATTGCTGATGTGAGTCCGAAAGGACCACATATTTATAGTTTAATTTGGTATTTTTATGTTTATTTGTGTGTAGATTTGCCCGGAGAGAGCTACTTATTCATAGATCTTGGAAGAAACGCTTAAAATGCTAAAAAGATCATTTTACGAGCCTTAAGCGAGTATACGAGCCGGAACGGGAATCGGAGCGAGAAACGGATGAAAACGATGTGGAAAACAAACGTTTCTTGCACAAACCTCCCCCGCGGACCGCGGGAGGAAAGCTTACTCCTGCGCGGTCCGCCCGACCTCCAGAAATAATTCAGAGTTTAATAATCTGTCGCGGAGCGCGACAGATTCCTTAATCCATCGCGGTCCGCGACGCAAAGTTAATGCGATTTGTAGCTGGAAGCTTTCCAGCCTGTTCCTGCACTCGCGAACTCAATTAATACAGCTCGAAAACGAAGAAGAAGGTCGTCCAGCGTCTGTTAAGACCAAAAACCACTTCCAAGACATCATTCTAACACCATTTTGAGCATCAAGATCCATATTTGAGGTGCTAGGAGCTAGGAGGAGGCCTGGGAAGGGTCCAACAGCATCATTTTATCAAGAATCCTGGCACCAATCGTTCTCTGTTTGTGGTGTGAAATCTTTCTGTGTGAATTATTATAACTCTACAAGTATGATTGTTTGTGTTTTTGCTATTCTTATGAGCTAAACATTGTTAGTTATCTAGACCCGATGAAAATTTTGATTATGTGATTTGATTATTGTACGCATCTGTGGTAATTAGTTATGTTAATTTTAATGTTGAATATTTAGTTATGTTCTTAGAATTTCTTGTTTGGTTAAAATCTTAAGTTCATGTTGATTTAGTGAAGGTTTACTTATGAAGGTTGGAAAACACATAGGTAAATATTTATTAATGAATTTAGGTTCTTGACATGAAACTAGGAATAGGAAGTGTTAATCAACTTGTTACAAAAGATTTGATCATTTAAGACTTCTTGCATTTTGGGACTTGGAGAGTAAAAGTGTTGTGGAAGATTCTAAGGATAATAAAAATGTGAGTTAGTAATTTAGGCAAAATTTGAATCTTACATATTTTTACCAAAGGTTGACCACTTGAAAATAACTATCTATTTTTCTACATAGAAGCAACTTAGGGTGGTTAGAGTGTGATTATCATTTTAGTTTTCCTAGATGACTTTCTCGCGTTAAAAGGTTAATATGATTTAATCAAATGAACGTCAAAGAATGATTTTTAGGTGATTAAAATGTGTTTAAAGTTTTAATTCTCCTAGGAGTCATTTAATTAAGCAACCATGACTGGAACTTAATATATTTTAGAATTTTGCATTACCATTATTCCTCACCTTATGATCGTCACATATCATTAGTGGATTCTCGGTTTAGATAACTCTTGATTAATATTGTTATTGAAAACTATCTTTATTCGCTTTATATTTTGTAATTTAATTTAAGAAATCAAAACCAACCATTTGAAAAAGACTTTACAGTAACAAAAGTTTAGTATTTGAAAACCGCGTCTTTGGGGATCGATACTCAGTCTTATATGTTTATGCTTTGCGACCGGTACACTTGCCGTGCGTGTGTAGTTTTTTAGGTGAGTCGTTTTAATTAAAACTTGTGCTATTTTTATATATACGTTTTGCACACATCAATTGCTGTGAAGATGACCCAGACGACTTATGCGGGTCGTTACAACGGCTCATTCGACCACGTCCAGGCGTGACACCTAATGCGCCAACTTTAAGCTTTATTTTTTTTGGTTTTAATGTATTTTTATTAATGTTTAATATTTAATGAATTATGTTTATGTTTTTGTTATTTAATTTTGTTTTTAATTTATTTTTATTATTTTTAAAACACACGGTTTAAATTATAAAAAACAATAACAAACAAAAAAATATAAAACGGTTATAATAAAAAAGCTGATTATATTAATTCAAAAATAAAATAGGAACGGTAATCAGCCCGGTAGATACAACTAGCAAAATGGTCCACGGGACCACTCCCAGCATAGGTGGCGGTAGTGTTACCGTGCTGCTAATGGGTACCCATGACCAATTCAGGTGGCGCCCCATCCCCCTAAGGCTAAATGTTTCTCTCCTAAAAACTCCTATGTTTATAAATAATACACATCTTGTTTGGAATACATAAGACATTCCACAGAAAGGCAAAGTGTTTCTATAAAATAAGTTAGTCCCACTTAACTACGCACATTCTTAAGACCACATGTAGTGGCAGTACGAAAGAGCGTTAAATGGGGAATTTCAAGCCCCTTCGCGCCCCAAACCCCCCCCCCTAGTGAAATACCCATTCAAGCGTGAATTATTTCAAGCCACAAACTCTATTTTATCCACCAATCCAATTAAGCCACGTGTACTATCCTCACTTTTCTCCAATCAGAAGCCACCCACCATAAAATTTTTTTTTCTTCTTTCAGAATTCAATTTAATATCCCTTATATACACACGCTCACACCACACCCACACTATTACACCCTTTTTTTGATTTCAAGCTCTTTCAAACCCCTAGTGAGACTCACATGCCACTTGTCAAAAAAAGGCCCCAAATGAGAGACTTGAAATTTTTGTACCAGTACACATGGTATAACAAATGCTTCCATGTTGAACAACCCCCTCCACCCCCTGCGCGCACACACACACGCACACATGGCATCCTGATAACGGCATCCTCCTAACGCCATCCTGGATGGGTGTTTTACCACCACCAACTCGTGACTTGGCCATTGGACGCCAACCCACCACCCACAATCTTACATTGTGTAGTAATTTGTCAATGTTTTGTACCATTTTTAATGTTTATTTTACAATAATTCACTACAATAATAAAACAATGTATTAAAAGTATAACAATTCAAAAGAAAATAACATACATTAAACACTATATAAATATAAACTTGATGACCCTTTGGGGATTATCATTTACTACGTGAATATATATTTACACACAAATACATATATTATCAGTAAACACAGATATAACAAATTTGGATTTCCTCTCGATGCGCACTAAGAACACCTAGTTCTTTACAAGGCTGTGAGTTATCGTTTAATGCCCACACCATGGTAGACGATTTCCAGCGTGAAGGGCCACGACACATTGCACCAGGCAGCATGAAATAGGGGTGTGACCTGGGTAACAGCATGAAAATGGGGTGTGAGCTGGGTAACGGCGTGAGAGTGAAGATGGCGGTGGCCCCCTATTCAACCAATCAGCCATTTTTCTTTTCTTTTTTATTCTTTTAATTTATTATTTTAAATATTATTTTAAGTGGTTGGTGGATAGTGAAAACTTTTAAAACCATTACATATAAAAAGTGAAAATTTGAGTGTGATGTGTTTACTATGTGGCATTAATTTTATGATATTGTAGTGATATTGCATAAAAATTGTAAAACTATAGCTCATAGCCTAACCAATGGCTTTGAACATTCTTATTGCATAGGAATAACATTCACGTTACTTTCATGTTTTCTCATATA
This sequence comes from Ambrosia x helenae, assembly GCA_030844895.1. NCBI lineage: Eukaryota > Viridiplantae > Streptophyta > Magnoliopsida > Asterales > Asteraceae > Ambrosia > Ambrosia x helenae. The sequence continues at coordinate 18,142 of JAUTDX010004844.1, read as the reverse complement.
AATATTGTTGTCACAAAAATATCATACTTATTATCTGCTCAAACCATGTGCTACCTCCCCGAAAGGATTGATGAGTTGGTGGCTCCGTTCTCAAAGGAAGAAATTAAGGAAGATGCTTTTGATTATGGCTCAGATAAAGCTCCAGGTCCAGATGGATTCAACTTCCGATTTGTTAAACATTTTTGGAGGTTCCTGGAGGATGATTTTTTGAAGATGTTCGAGGAGTTTCATGCTTCGGGCAATATAAATAAGGAGTGCAGTACGTCTTTCATTACGTTGCTTGCAAAGTCCAAGACTCCAGTGGGTTTGAAGGATTACAAACCGATCAATCTAATCGGGATGGTCGGTAAAATTGTCTCTAAAGTTATCGCTGGCAGAATTAAAAAGATTATGGGGATATTATATCTGAGTCTCAATCCAATTTTCTAAAGGATAGGTTTATTATGGATGGGCCGCTTGTTCTAAATGAGATGATTAGTTGGATGAAAAAGAATGGTAAACAATCTTTCCTTCTAAAGACTGACTTTGCAAAGGCCTATGATAACGTAAATTGGAATTCTTGTTATCTGTTTTAGATCAAATGGGTTTCCCTACGAGATGGGGTCTTGGGTAAAGGTATTTTACAGTCGGCGAGGTCTGGAGTTTTGGTAAACGGGTCCCAACGTTTGAGTTTCAATGTCAAAAGGGGCTTAGACAACGAGACCCGTTATCCCCTTTTTTATTCCTTATTGTGATGGAGGCGTTGGCTATGGTTTCAAAAGCAGGTACTTTGGGAGAGTTTGAAGGTGTATATTTGTCTAACGAGGGCCCTATAGTTAGCCATATGTTATATTCGGATGACGCTTTGCTTATGGGGGCTTGGAGTAATGATAATGTTATCAAAATAAATCGGCTGCTGAGGGTTTTTCATATGTGTTCGGGGATGCGGATTAATATTCATAAGTCTATTTTATTGGGTTGGGGGTCGATGAGGAGGATGTGAGTAACATGGCTGATTTATGGGATGTAAAGCGGGAAGTTGCCTTTTGATTACCTTGGGATTAAAGTAGGTGCCAATATGAAGAGGATTAACAATTAGGAGCCGGTTTTGGAGACAGTCAAGAATCGGTTACATTCTTGGAAGTCCAATGTGTTGTCTATCGGTGGGAGGCTTACTTTAATCAAATCAGTTTTATCGAGTCTTCCGGTGTATTACTTGTCTCTATATAAGGCCCAGGTGGCGGTGATTGAGAGTATGATGAGAAAATTTCTTTGGGCAGGGGGTAAAGATAGTAGAAGTATAAGTTGGGTTGCGTGGGACGTTGTAACTAGACCTCAAAAGGATGGTGGATTAGGTATCACGAGGCTGACGGATGTAAACACGGCCCTGTTAATGAAATGGGCTTGGCGTTTTTATAAGGAAAAAATGGTTTGTGGAGACAGGTGATAGAAGGTATCCATGGGAGATGCAAAAGATGGCAATTTCTTCCGATTAATAGAGCGATTCCAGGGTGTTGGAAGGCCACTGCTGGTTACTTGGATAGTCTCCGGATTGATGGTATGTGCCTAAAATACTTTTTTACATGTAAACTGGAAATGGGAAAGATATAAGATTTTGGAAGAACATTTGGTATGGGACTGTCCCTTTAATGGAGAGATGGCCATGTCTTTTTGCTGGGGAAAAACATAAAAATTGTGCAGTTCAAGACAGAATTAAAGTGGAAAATGGGGCAACTGTGCTGGTTGACATTGGGGAGTTTAGGACTGATTCTGTGGAATCAGTTTCTGAAATCAAGATATGCTATACATTTTGACGCATATTACTTTATCTAGAAAATTCGGATCGATGGGTGTGGGATTCGGATGAGAACAAACTGTTTTTGTGGTTGCTATTAAAAAAAAGATTACGGAGGCCGAGTAACAGTTCGATGCAGCAGTTTATGCATTGGGAGTCTTGGGTCCCTCTAAAAGTTAATGTGTTAATATGGCGGATTGAAAAAGATCGAGTCCACTCCTGCAACGCACCCGACACCTCAACCGAACTACCAGACTGCGCACTCCCCCGCCAACTATTCGAATGCGGACTCGTCGATCTATTATTCCAATTCCAATGATTCCAATTTCCAATTCAAATTTAATAGGATGGAGAAATGTGAAGGAAAACAAAATCTTACGCAAACACAACACCACCGTTCATTTTCTTCTTCTCAACTTTACAATGGCTATCAAGAGTAAAAATCAATAAATCTCAGCTGCAAGTAATAAAATAAAGAAAGAATCTTTTATTTAATGAAATTTAATTCGCATATCGCATTCGAGATCCTTGCATTGGACACAAACCCATGGAATGTATAGATGATTAACCATGTGGAAGAATGTATACATCCATAACTGAACATTTGTTAGGAACTGAAGGGCAATAAAACAATGATGTAGTTAAAATGAGAGGTACCTTGAAGACTAGATTCGGTGCAATCAGAATCTGAAGAGAAGTTATCATTATCATCATCCACAATGTTCTTACCTAAAATCAAGTTTTAGTCAGAAAAAAAAAACAACAACAAATTGTCAACATAGAAGGGAAAAATATAAGTATTTACGGAAAAAAAGAGAAATTAACAAGACTTTGTAAGGGAATTAGTGTCTCTAACAAATACTTTCCAACTCCTTTGTAATTAAACTAATACCCAACTCTCAAATGAGAAACTAATCAGTAAAACCAACGTGATCCAAACTGTAAAACAAAAACAATGTCCAACACCAAGTCTCATTAAATTAACGAATGATCCATCCATTTCAACTTTTGTTATTTTAGCAACTTCCATGGGAATTCTCCATGTCAAACATGGCCAACGCTTCTTGGTGGTAGAGGATGCGGGATAGTTTAGGAGGATGGTAATGGTGGTCATTGTATGATATTAGTGGTTGGAAACTCTGATGACAAAGCTTGTGTTGAGGGAATGTGTGGATGTAACGATTTCCGTACGTTGCCCAAGTTCTATGACTTTATTGAACATGTTTTGTCTGCATGAAATAATCAAATTGAAGTGTCTTCTGTCGAGCTCGCATTTCGTGGAAAGGTCAGCCAGACGTTTGTAAAAGAATTTTGTACTATGCATTCTCACACAATGTCCAACAACTGAATTTTACTTGCTTGCATGAACAGTTGTTTGGAATTGTTTGGAAATATATTATCTGTTCGAAAAATCCATAACTGAACAGTGGTATAGTGGTGTGGTCTACCTTTTGCTTATGATGTCATCATGCGATATATAAGTTTCGAGAAATTATTCCTCTTCATCGAGATGATCGTTGTACTTCTGTAACGATCAGGAACATTCCAAAATAACTGTTCAGTTATGGATCTTTGTACGAAATCATATCCCGACAAATAAAACCCATATAAAACTGTCAAACATTATTCAAAATTTCAATCTTCCCGCTAAGCTCTGCGCCACCAACATTGGAGTGTTTTTGGTATTGGAATCTTGTACGAAATCATCTCATTCCATGTTCTCCATATCCATACTTGTTTCAAGTATTTTGCAAAAGACATTTGGTCTTAAAGACTTCTAGGAGTCAGTAAATGTTGACTTCTTTAAGCATTAACCAGATTTAGAATCTTGATTTTAAGCTAATCAAACTCATATCTCAAGCCGGTGCTCGTTGGTGGTTTCTAGAAGATACATCCTATCAATTAAACGAACCAAAACACGTTAAACAGATCCCGCAAGTCCAGGATATCGATTAGATATGCAAAACTTGTATTTTGAAAAAAAAAGGGTATATACTGTGAAGTCCGTGTACCACATACAATGATTTATGAAAGTTGTTCAAACTCGGAAGTTTCTACCGAAAACCACAAACGAGCAATAAACGAACCGAAACGCCTCAAACGATTTTTTTTGGATTGAAAACAACTTAAAACACTTAAAAATGAATGAATTTATTTTTTAATCAATAAAAATATTTAAAATGAATTAAAACAAATTATATAAAAAAAAAGCCTAAAGCGTCTGGCAATGGCCAAAGCTAGGCGCTTCACAGGCCAGATTTGACCCGAAGCGCCTAGCTTTGGCCATAGCCAAGCACTTTAGGCTTTTTTTAAATAAATTGTTTTAATTCGTTTTAAATATTTTTTATTGATAAAAAATTTTTTTAATTCATTTTTAAGTGTTTTTAGGTTGTTTCCAATCCAAAAAAAAACGTTTTAGGCGTTTCGGTTCGTTTATTGATCGTTTGTGGTTTTTTAGTAAAAACATCCGAGTTTGAACAACTTTCATAAATCATTGTACGTGCTATATGGACTTTACATTCGATACCTTTTTTTTAAAAATACAAATTTTGCATGTCTAATCGATATCCTGGATTCTGAACTCCGTTTGATGCGTTTCGGTTCATTTAATTGATCGGATGTGTCTTCTGGAAACCACCAACGACCAATTAAACGTACCGAAACGCGTCAAACATAGTCCGGAAGTCCAGGATATCGATCAAACCCTCATAAAACAACCAAACCACCGTTCGAAACCAAAACTTATTACATTATTATTATTATTATTATTATTATTATTATTATTATTATTTCCATTATTATTATATAATGACAATGACAAACTCTTTACCTGAAGTTCCTTTGCAACCTAGTTCTAGGGGTGCAAACGAGCCGAGCCGAGCCCGAGCTCGACCAGGCTCGAGCTCGATTAACATACAAAGGCTCGAGCTCGAGCTCGGCTCGATTCGAGCTTTGTTTTTAAAGCTCGAGCTCGGCTCGTTGGTAGTTTCTCAAGCTCGAGCTCGGCTCGGGCTTGGCTCGTTTAGTGTTTATTAGTTAATATATTAAATTAAATAATAATAATAATATGCTCGGCTCGGCTCGTTTATTAAACAACTTTAAATATGGGGTAAATAGTATAAAATATTATAAAATTAATATTATATTAAGGCTCGATGAGGCTCGTCGAGCCTTGCGAGCTTCATATGTCAGGCTCGAGCTCGGGCTCGATAAGTAAACGAGCTTTGTATTTTGCTCAAGCTCGGCTCGAGCTCGATAAAGGCTCGGCTCGTTTCGAGCCTTTTATCGAGTCGATCTCAAGTAGCTCGCGAGCTGCTCGGCTCATTTGCACCCCTACCTAGTTCCTTTGAATTATAAAGAACATTAAATAAGAACTTGTGCTATTTCTTTTCAAATCATTCCATCATATACCTAACACACTACAATATTTCACCATTCTATACATACACCACACACTTTCAATCCATTCCTCGTAAACCAGGGAAAATGGCTATAAAAACACTTCAAGGCGATGGTTTTGTTTTGCGGATCAGACGAGGACTTGCCTGTGTTGTTTTAGCCTTGCTATTGCTATAGCGAGGCGCTTTGAAGCGGGTCACTATTCATATATAAAGAACATTAAAGAAGGACTTGTGCTATTTCTTTTCAATTATAGTGACCGGAAACTTCATGGCATATTTCACCGACAATTACTGCCATCACTATGGATCAGACTCATATTTTTTCATGCATTTTTGTTTCCTTTTGAAATACAATGGTGGTTATGTCTTCATGACTATCCATCTAACTATTTCTATTTATAATTAATAAATGAAAACATCATCTTTCTGATCATTGTCCTTTAGTTTCATCTAACTATTTCTATTTATAAATAATAAATGAAAACATCATCTTTCTGATCATTGTCCTTTTAGTTTCCCTGTAAATGTTCTTCTTCATAACTTCTGCACCTCTGTTCATCTTCTTCTTCTACTTTCTTTCTCTTGATCTTCACACTTGCTTTTGGAGCTCTGGTCCTCTTCCTATTATCTTGTTTATCACAACTTAGGACATCCGTTTGTTAGCGTCGGTCGATTGTTGATTTCTTTCCACAACCAGTACAACGAACTCTGTATGGATGATACTGTTATTGTTTTTTATGTCATTCACTCTTCTTATCATATTGTTTATCACAATTAAAGCTCTGATCATTGGTCGCATGATTGTGTTTAAGTTCTTTTATAAGATGAAAATTATGTAATGAATGTTCTTAGGGTTAAGTTTTACAAAGTTGTTAACATTTGTGGCTGTGGTTGACACATGGCGGTGGTCATACCACATCCTGCTCAAGTAACATTTAGGACATCCGTTTGTTAGCGCCGGTCTGATTGTTGATTTCTTTCCGTAAACAGTACAACGAATCTGTATGGATGATACTCTTGTTGTTTTTTATGTTGTTTTTGTGGTTGTGGTTGACACGTGGCGGTGGTCGTACCACGTCCCGCGTCAAGTGACATTCAGGACATCCGTTTTTTTAGCGTCAGTCCGACTGTTGATTTCTTTCCGCAACTAGTACAACGAACTCTGTTGGTGGTGGTGGTTCCATTGGTATAGAATAATAATAAAATTGTGTGTGGGGTGGGTGTTGGTGGTATGTGTTTTTATAATGTGTCTGAATAATGATGGAGGAATGATGGGGATAAGCCATGTGGAATGGCAACGATCGGTTTACAATGCCGAAAACGACTATCATCAATCTGTACAAACCAATTATGACGTTAGAGCTGCAAAAGCAGTCTTGCGGTCTCTAAACATGAGTGATATAGCCTGGAGACGAATGTTGCAACATGAGTTCGACCAAGATGACACGCGAATCTTTAGACTCCAAGCGGATCCCTTGATTGCCAACTCACCTCCCGTAGAACATATGCCTCTACAAAGTTTGACTAATTCGCCATTTTCACTTATTTAATGAAATGTAACGCGCATACCGCATTCGAAGATCAAGGTCTTCACATTTTAGTAAAATTTTAGACTAACTGAGATTCGAGAACAACCACATTCTGTCTCAAACATTTCTAAAAGTAGAAGAAACTAGAACAACATTAACAACTAACAAAGATTGTAGAACAAAAGAAGAAAGTGTTCCTCTCTGTTACCAAGCATGTCAAGAAATGATCATTTTCAGATATTGCAGATCAATGTTTTCATTAATTTACTAAAAATGATAGTCTTCATTAATTTCATTTTTGGTTAATGAGAGTTTGATTAGGTTATTACTTTGTTTTGTTAAAAAAAATAAAAATATTATAACAATTAAATATAAGATCCAAAACTGAACAGTTGTTAGGAATTGTTTGGAATGTTCCTGATCATTACAGAAGTGGAACGATCATCTGGATGAAGAGGATTAATCTCTCGAAACGTTCTTCCATAATAATAATTAATGTAACTGAACAGTTGTTATGAATTTGTTTGGAATGTTCCTGATCATTACAGAAGTGGAACGATCATCTGGATGAAATTGAATGATCTCTCGAAACGTATTACAAAAAGCAAAGGATAACGAATATGAATGTTGTGTCTTTCCAGGAAGTACTGAAAACAGTAATGGAAGAACGTTTCCCTCCTTGTTCGAATTATGGATCTCCTTGTCGCTAAGGCTAGTGGATACCATGTATCAGAGAGATTTAAGCTAATAGAACTCATATCTCAAGCCGGTGCAAGTTGTGGTTTTCATAAGACACATCCGATCAAAGCATAACGAAGATTAATGTTGTATCTTTCACGGAAGTACTAAATTTTCATTTAGGGTAGAATCTAGAAAGGTAGAATTTTCATGTTGGTTAATGATAGTTTGATTAGGTTATTATTATTTTTTTTTAAATAAAACATAAAAAATAAAACACTTTTAGGGTTATTAATGATAGTTTAATTAGGGTTATTACTTTGTTTTAAATTTTTTTAAATTTTACAATAACTAAATTAAAAAAACACTTCAAAACACCAAAAAAGACCCAAAACAAACCCCATGATCCAAAGAGCCTTGCTATGACCATAGTGAGGCGCTTTGGATTTAAATGTTCAGCTTTTCCTGCAACCTCTACTGCCCTCATACGATTTGACCCGAAGCGCTTTGGGGGGGTTGAAAAATAGATCAAGGGGGGTGTTAATAGCTGGAGCCTTCTGTAATTTACAAAGCGACCTTCTCTATTCCTATCTCCACCATTCTAAATTCACTATCTAGCCTTCTTCGATGGGTCGCCCTATAACTAATCGCAACACTTTAAAGTACAAAAGTCAGCACTTTAACCAATAATCTAGTACGATGTCAGCTTTAAGGGTGATTGATGTGACCAACGCACTGTGTTGTGGCTATAGCTCGGTGCTTTGGGTTTGTTTTGTTTTAAATAATTTGTTTTAACTGATTTTAAATTGTTTTAATTCATTTTTAACTGGTTTAATTCATTTTTAAGTGTTTTAACTAAAAAATTTAGTTTGACGCCTTTGTTGGTTTATTGCTCGTCAGTAGTTTTTAAAATAAACTTTCGAGTATGGACTTTCACAATTCAATGTGCGTAACACATAAACTATACAATCAATACCGTGATTTATCAAAATACAATATTTTACAGAAGTGGAACGATCATCTGGATGAAGAGGAATAATCTCTCGAAACGTTCTTCCATAATAATAATAATGTAACTGAACAGTTGTTATGAATTGTTTGGAATGTTCCTGATCATTACAGAAGTGGAACGATCATCTGGATGAAAAGGAATGATCTCTCGAAACGTATTACAAAAAGCAAAGGATAACGAAGATGAATGTTGTATCTTTCCAGGAAGTAGTGAAAACAGTAATGGAAGAACGTTTCCCTCCTTGTTCGAATTATGGATCTCCTTGTCGCTAAGGTTAGTGGATACCATGGATCAGAGAGATTTAAGCTAATAAAACTCATATCTCAAGCCGGTGCAAGTTGGTGGTTTTCATAAGACACATCCGATCAAAGGATAAACGAAGATTAATGTTGTATCTTTCCACGGAAGTACTAAATTTTCATTTAGGGTAGAATATAGAAAGGTAGAATTTTCATGTTGGTTAATGATAGTTTGATTAGGGTTATTTTTTTTAAATAAAACATAAAAAAAATAAACACTTTTAGGGTTATTAATGATAGTTTAATTAGGGTTATTACTTTGTTTTAAAATTTTTAATTTTTTTTTACAATAATTAAATTAAAAAAATAAAAAAAACCACTTCAAAACACCCAAAAAAAGACCCAAAACAAACCCCATGATCCAAAGCGCCTTGCTATGACCATAGTGAGGCGTTTTGGATTTTAAATGTTTAGCTTTTCCTGCAACCTCTACTGCCCTCATACGATTTGACCCGAAGCGCTTCGGGGTGGGGGGTGAAAATAGAATCAAAGGGGTGTTAATAGCTGGAGCCTTCTGTAATTTACAAAGCGGCCTTCTCTATTCATATCTCCACCATTCTAAATTCACTATCTAGACTTCTTCGATGGGTCGCCCTATAACTAAATCGCAACACTTTAAAGTACAAAAGTCAGCACTTTAACCAATAATCTAGTACGATGTTAGCTTTAAGGGTGATTGATGTGACCAACGCACTGTGCTGTGGCTATAGCTCAGTGCTTTGGGTTTGTTTTGTTTTAAATAATTTGTTTTAATTGATTTTAAATTGTTTTAATTCATTTTTAATTGGTTAATTCATTTTTAAGTGTTTTAACTAAAAAATTTAGTTTAACACCTTTTGGTTGGTTTAATTGCTCGTCAGTAGTTTTTTAAAATAAACTTTCGAGTATGGACTTTCACAATTCAATGTGCGTAATACATAAACTATACAATCAATACCGTGATTTATCAAAATACAATATTTTACATTTCTAATCAATTTTATGGACTTTTGGACGTTGTTTGACACGTTTGGTTGGTTTTAATTGCTCGTTGGAAGTTTTCAGAATAAACATCCGAGTATGACCAACTTTTATAATTCAATGTCCTGGATACATAACCGTAAGTATATGATAATGAGCCTATAACCGTATATAACAAATAATGAAATTAATCAACTAATTTAAATAATTTTTTTTTTGAACAATCAAGACGGAACTTTATTCACCCGGCGAAAGCCATAACAACATACATAAAGTAAACCACCCGAACTAATTTAAATAATTTCTAATCAATGTTCTGGACTTCCTAGCCTATTTTTCATCCTAGCCAACTAATTTAAATAAGTTTTGTACGTTGGATCAATTTATCAGTCTAGGATTTTAATTCACTTAATTTGTATTTAAGTTCTCGAAGTTATTAGAAATTTATCTAGTTAAACATGTTTTCAAAAACAATTTAATAACTTGAGTAGTTAAATACAAATTAAGTGAATTAAAATCCTAGACTAATAAATCGATCCAACATACAAAAATTATTTATTTTGTTATTCCTAGACTGATTAATCAAAATGCTTAGTTGATTGATTTCATTATTTTGTTATTTACGGTTAAAGGCTCATTTTTATATACTTATATTAATCGGAAACCTTAAATTAAAGGGTTACTGAGGAGACAAAAGTACGAAAGACAATCCTATACGAACCAATAAGAATTATAGGACGTGTGGCAAATAAGGAGGTGCACGTCCAAACCAATCGACATCTTCCTGCTAGGAAATCCTAACGTCTTTATCCGTATAGAGGAGACCAAAAGCACACATGACAATGACATGTGGCCAATCAGAGAGTGCTGACGCTGATGACAGTTGGTGCCCGACGGTCGCGCCATGCGCGTAAGGAACAACTAAGTACAACACCACAATCTCCACTAATGGTCAGTGCAAGAAAAGACAATAGTACAATGTAAGAAGACTATCGGCCAGTCAGCGGCCGACGCACGTGTCACCACCCCGCGGGTGCGTGTCTGAATCCCAAGTAATTACCAATCACAAGCCGACATGCGGGGTAAGCGAAGGCGATATCGTTTTCCTCTTCATAACTGCTTTATTCCTCACTTTGTCTTATACTAACTTTTGGGCTGGAGTAGTAGAAGTACCCCCTAACTGAGCATGGCCCATTTCAGGTTAAGGGTTAGCGATGACGTTCCATGTGGCTCTTTTCCTTGAATGGGGATTCGGTTAATACCTGAATCTGCATACTTAGAGGGTCGACCACCATCTTTGGTCTCTGTATTGAGAAGGATTCTTAGCAGTCCCATTCTACTCCATTTTCTTTAGGTCGTTACTCTCTCCACAAGTCCTAAGTGTTTAGTGAAGGATTAACTCTGTGAAATCATTGTTTCGCTATCATTAACCAGATGTTAAACTTGTGTTTTTTAGTATGCAAACCACATAAATCATATCTTTAATCTTTAAATATTTTAAAATTCCCATTTTTGTAGTTAAAAAAAAAATTAAGATAAACATTACAAACGCATATTTTCCTTTTCCAACTATAAATCATAGCAACCCTTTCCCTTGACCAAACCATAATCACCTCACTCACTCTACTAGCTCCTGCAACAATGGCTAACACTGACCCAAACCAAAGCAACAATGGTGAAGTAATCCACCCTTTCACCGACGACGATCACAACCAAAAACGTTCATCTCTTGCTGTATCTTACAACGACAAGATACGTCCCATTCTTGACGCTGTGGACAAGCTCCGTCGTCTCAATGTCCACAAGAAGGCATTCCTCTCCCCACCATCGTGGTCATCGGAACCAGTCCTCGGTAAGTCTAGTGTTCTAGAGTCACTAGCCGGTATAAGTTTGCCACGTGGACAGGATATATGCACAAGGGTGCCCCTTATAATGAGGCCTCCAACACCATCCAGATCCTGTACCGGAGTTCCTTCTAGAGTATCAGAATAAATCGGTTGAGATCGTGAAGAAAGCAAGATATGTGAAGCTATTAGTAAGGCTACTGTGGAGATAGCTGGAAATTCTAAAGGTATATCGAATGTTCCTTTGACATTGATGGTATAAAAAGAAAGGTGTTCCTGATCTTACCATGGTTGATTTGCCTGGAATCACTCGGGTTCCTGTTGGTGATCAACCTAAAGATATACACGAACAGATTTCAGGTACTTTGTTTTACAGTAGTGTTAACACGTTTAGTGATCTTCTATATATTGTTCTTGTTGAAGCAAACAGTAGGCCGGTTCTTTGTGGCTTTTGCAGTATCATATGTAGATATTTTTTTTGCCAAAATAGTGCTACAGGACGGGATTTTTGTGCATTTTAGGGTGTCAAATCAAGATTTAAAACTTTTAGTGAAACCGCAAGTTCAACTTGCGGTTTCTCAATCCTACTCACCAAAAGTGCATGATTCAAAAAGGAAACGGCAAGTTCAACTTGCGGCACCAAAAGTGCATGATCCTCCCACCTAGTCAACGACACATAAGCATAAACCGCAAGTTGAAACTTGCGGTTTCACCAAAAGGACAAATCATGATCTGACACCCCCAAATGCACAAAACCCCCGTCATGTAGCATTATTTTGGCAAAAAAATCATCATATGTATGCTAATGCTTGTTTAAAAATATTTTTATATGTATATTAATTTTGCCGTTTAAAACGGAATGGTATATGAATTTTGGACAATTTGTATAATAATTATTACAAGATTCTTGTACAAATGAGTTTTATCCTAGGAATGAAGATTAAAGTGAGAAGTGGCACAATGAATTTTTGAAATTTTTATTACTTTATCTTGTTAACCGTGTATTTTAGTGTTGAAATCTAAAAAAATAAATATTAAAAAGAGTAATTATACAAAAGAAAATGTAGTTTATAAAAAATTTTCATCTGAAAAACATGTTTAAACGGGCGAGAAAAAAATTCAAAAAAAACTCCACGCATGTTTCGTATGTTAAGCTAATTTGTATTTGATCTTTACATTGTAAACATATCATTGGTCTAAAACGTCCCCATAATTTTTTACACCAAGCCACTGGAAATTTTGAAAAAGAGTATAAAGGAAATCCAAAATTTTTTACACCAAGCCCCTGGAAATTTTGAAAAAGAGCATAAAGGAAATCCAAAAAAGTTTTTCAACCAACCCAAAAATAAGTAATGCTTAATTTTAAAACTATAAAAGTATAGTATAATCTGAATAACAAATGTTAACATACATCTAGATTTAAGCCCACAACTTTGTTTTAGGCTCAAAAAGTTAAAATGTTTTAAGCCTTAAAGCACACAGTGGAACGATTTTAATTTCAAAAGAAAAGTTGAAGATTCATCTTCTAATTAACCCAACCGGACCGAAAATTTTTTATAAATAGCGATAGTCAACCGACCCCATAATTTTTTTGGGTCCGCCCACTGATATGTATATATATGCTACATTTGATTAACTTCTTATGATCGAAAATTTTTAATATTTGGTTGTGCATGTTTCAAAAGGTATGATAGTGGAGTACATAAAGCCAGAAGAAAGCATCATTTTGAATGTACTTTCTGCTTCAGATGATTTCACTACATGCGAATCAATTTGCATGTCAAGACTTGTGGACAACAGCGGGCAGAGGACACTAGCCGTTGTTACCAAATGTGATCAATCCCCCAATGGCTTGTTTGAAAAAGTGACCAAAAATTGAGGTTAACATTTGGCCTTGGTTACAGTCTTATGTGTGTAGAAAACGGCTTAACGACGAACGTATGAAGAAGCTCGCAACCAAGAAGCCCCACTCTTTGAAACTCACCCTTTGTTGTCCAAGATTGACAAATCAATGGTCGGTATTCCTGTCTTGGCCCCATAGGCTTGTTCAGATCCAATCAGTAATTATATCAAAATTTTGCCGGACATTGTCAAGAAGATCAATGAGCGGCTCAATGCTTCGGTTTTGGACCTCAACCAAGTTACCAAGGGTTCTTAAGAGTGAAGCTGACGCAATGGCTACATTCATACAAATTTCTGGGTCTTTGAAAGAAACTCTTCAAAAGATCATAATCCAAGGTGAAATTGATGAGTACGAGGATGATAAGCAAATGCACTGCGATGCTCGTTTAGCGGAAATGTTAGGACAATTTATCAAAAGACCTCAAAGCAAGTGTCAAGTTTCTGAAATTTTCCTTGTTGAGGAAATTCAGTTTTTAGAGGAAGTTAATGGGATTCGGTTGCCTCATTTCATTCCTCACTCGGTGTTTTCTCAGATTGCTTAAGAAAAAAAGTTAATAGTGTTTTCAGATTTGCCTATTAACTTTGTAAACAAGGTGTGGGATTATCTTGAAAATCGTTTGTGCTAAAGTATTGATGGATCGATGTGGGAATTACCCCCAATTGCTTCCTTCCATGAAGAAAGCAAACTCAATATGTGATGTCAAAAATGAGGCTAAGTTTGTGGAAAGGGTTACTGAAATGATAGAGATGGAAAAGATTACAGATTACACATGTGACCCCAACTTTATACTTCTTATAATAAGCTAATGAGCTGCCGTGATACGTTTCAAGACTCATTTGTCTCAATCAACTCAGTAAAGCGGCCCAGCTTTGGCGCAGTCCAAGCTATGTGTTTCATGTGGAATTCTATGGAAAATTGTCACTAAGCATCTGAGTGATGTTCCGGAAAAACAAAGGGAGCAAGCTTTTGATCTCAAAATGAGGATGACGGCTTATTGGAATATCGTTTTGCAACGTATGGTGGATTCTCTAGCGCTCCAATTGCGTTTTTTTATCCAAAAGGTGGTGAACAAGGAGATGGAGATGGAGATTGTGAATGAGGTGTTGGTGCATGGTGGTGGTATAGAGAAGATGTTGAACGAACCACCGTCTGTGGCTAAGAAAAGGGAGCGCTTGAAAACAGCATTAGCTTGCTCCAGGAATCGAAAGAAACAATGGAACAAGTCATGGATGGCCTTGTGGTTTCATCTGATTAAGCCTCTTAATTAGGAATCTACAATAAAACTAGGAGTTTCTAGTATGTGTTATAAGTAATAGGTGGCTGTTAGTAGGACTTCTAAGTATGTGTTTGTTTTGGTTTAGTTGTGCTTGTTTTATTTAGAACTAAGCATTATCAGTATGTTCTTATATATCTAGTTCCTTTTATTCTGATGAAATAGATCTTAATCTACCGAAATCAGGTCTAATGTCACTATTTTCTTCATTAAGTTCTTCCCTATTTATCAATTTAAAATGTGGATTAAAAAGTTCACTATTTCAAGTTTTCAACACAAGGTATAGAATTTTATTTTTAAATTTATCAAACAGTTGGAGAAGGCACATCCTACGATTTTATTTTTATTTATTTCTGTTCATAGGATTTTGTAAAATAACGATACAAGGGATCCAAGGCAACCAAGAGTTTTGGCTAATCGAACAACTCTGTTAAGTTACTCGGATAAGATCACCTCTTTATTATTGAAAAATAATCAAGCTTGCATCAGGAGCAGTATGAGGAGTGAGGACTTGAATATTTGCACGATAAAGCATCGAACAAACTACTAGACATTTGGCTTTCTGATTACGGGTTAGAAAAATTGGCTCCAACAAAACGCGTATCTCAACTAAGGTGATGGGAGCTTACTAGTCCTTTGGGCCTGACTATGCATTGACACGTTTGTTAACTACAAAATCTGATGGCTTGGGTGGGTTGTTTTAGAACTAACGAAAAAGATGCATTATTTCCAACAAACACAGTTTTCTAGCACGGTATGCTGTTGGTAATTAAGATTTTAGATAATACTATGCATATAAATCAGAGTGGCGCAGCGGAAGCGTGGTGGGCCCATAACCCACAGGTCCCAGGATCGAAAACCTGGCTCTGATATAGAGAAAGGCTTCCACTAACACCTTTTTTCTCAATTTTTTTAAAACAGTCCATCAACTTTCCCTTGACTTTTTCTGGTCTGTTTATTGTTTGCTAAGGTAATTATACTTCTTTCCGGGAACAGGATGGGTAACTTGACAGTTAACATTGTTTCTCATTTTATTGTTCACAAAATATTTTTGTTTGTGCGGCCTTATTGTATATTTATTATTTGCTATATATAAAATGTACTTATTTTGATTGGGGAAGTATATAGTTCTTTATTTTTCAAATTACTTTAATAACATTTACTGACCATTGATTCAAATAACTATATCAAGTAATAAGAAAAGTGAAGAAACTTATGTCACGGCTTAAGGGGATTCTTGTGCCTCACGAATCAGGTGGCCAGTGGCGAAGCTTGAATTTTTTTGTCGGAGGGCTGAAAGTCATCGGACCCTTCAATTGGGGGGGGGGGCTCAATTGGTATTAAATTTTCGGTCGACAATGCGTAAAATTACACTACGGAGCACAAAAAC
Source organism: Ambrosia x helenae (assembly GCA_030844895.1). Taxonomy (NCBI): domain Eukaryota; kingdom Viridiplantae; phylum Streptophyta; class Magnoliopsida; order Asterales; family Asteraceae; genus Ambrosia; species Ambrosia x helenae. Next base: position 2,079 of record JAUTDX010004844.1, on the reverse strand, counting down.
AGGGGGGTTTGAGCACCCCAGCCCCCAAGTAAACTTCGCCCTTAAGGTGGCCCATTTCCATAAACGAGGTCATCGGCCCATATTTGTTTTAGACAAATATGAGTGAGGTGAGACTGTTAGCACAGATAACACGTTCGGGTGATGTGTAGCCGTGTATGGATATTCATTGAATCGGATAAGTCGAATGTCGGGGGTGGAGGAACTCAATTCGTATAAAATTTCAGTCGAAAATGCGTAAAATCACACTTCGGAGCACAAAAACACAAGGGGGTCTGGGCACCCCCTGCCCCCAAGTAAGCTTCGCCCTTAAGGTGCCCCATTTCCATAAACGAGTCATCGGCCCATATTTGTTTTAGACAAATTGAGTGAGGTGAGACTGTCAGCACAGATAACACGTTCGGGTGATGTGTAGCCGTGTATGGATATTCATTGAATCGATAAGTCGAATGTCGGGTTATTCGAATTTAAAGATTGAAAACTTTATTCCAATTTGATTTGCATCCGAATTAAAAACGGTTATACGGATTCAAACAAGCTTATTTGAACTACAGAAAAAAAATACAAAAATAATATATAAAACGATTTTGATTTCATTTCATGCCCACATATTCACACCCCTACTTCAAATGTGCTACCCACGACCACTTACAAAGATAGACATGACAAATGATGCATATATTATAACACAAATTCAAGTATACTAGTCACATGATATATACCAATAGAAATAAGTCAATAACCTCAAACACTTTTTTTATCTATCACAACCACATTTAATCAGCCTATAATGCCATATCTAACCATGACACATGATCCTGACCCAAAGTATTGTTTTTACAAAAGGAACATGATACTTGAGAGATGGAAGCATCTTTTAAGGTTTCACAACCATAATTAGCCTATAGTGACATTTCTAACCCGTACACATGACCAGGGCCGTCCCTGAAAATCTCTGAAAATTCATGTACCTTATCCGAACCATTAAAAAATAGGCCCCTTAGGCCCAAGTTTAAGTGCTAAATGAGTTATATAAAAAAATATCTACATATATATAGGATTTTTTTTAAATCTCAAAATTTATGAACCCTGTCCGATTGGCCTCTCTTGGACCTCCCCAAAGACGCCCTGCACATGACCTTTGCTGATAAAAAAGCACCTTAAAAGGTTAAAAAAGACAACTTATCCACTTAAAGCAGAGGCAAAGTTAATCTTTAAGGCCATCCATAACCTTCATATAATGACAATTCTACCCCTGTCACGTGATATTTACCTTAACAATTATGTGTCAAGTGTTTAGCAGGTGAACATCAGGAGGCCCCCATGCAAAACATAAATCTTCCACTGCATACCCATGAACATAACCGTGCAACCACATCTTGATCACCAAACCCTTTGAAAAAAAAAGGCCAAGATTTCAAAGCCATAAAAAAAAAAAGATGACTTTAAAACCTTCTGCCACCAATATTCATTGGCACCATCTAAACTAATGGCTGCAGAAGTCCAATCAAGATAGGCACAAAGGGAACTGTTGGATCGCTCATGATGAAAGAGATCGAGTACTTTAACCGCCTTGAAGTACTCGACAAGAAGCATGGTTTAGAAGGTCCAGAAGCGGTTGCTACATCGAGTGGTGGTCAACCCCAAAACCAAAGCTAGATCATCATCATCATCATCATTCCAGTGATCGTAACTCTAAAAGAAAGAAAAGAAGTAGCAAGTTTGTGCCGAACATTTGTTCGGCTATTGATGTAGCCGATCACAATGGGCCGAAAATGGTTTCGGGGTTCGGTTATAGAACTCTTAAAGCGGATGTTCGAAGATTGCAAGTTTAGTTTGATCTTTTTATCGAGTTTGCTCATCGGGTTGCACTTATATCATATATATCATATATCTTGTATAATGATATATATGCAAGACATTTTCTTTTCAAAATCAGGTGATCCATCTATAGATATGTTATGAGAATGAAATATAATAAATTTTAGTAGCCTTTTTTTTCAAAATGTTGTTTATTTTGCTATTTATATAATAAATAATGGTTGTTGTTTGTGCTTTGCTATATCCGTTTGTATCTTTTTT
>JAUTDX010004843.1:0-44081 GCA_030844895.1 Ambrosia x helenae | reverse complement strand
CAATAAGTTACTCTACACATCACAGTTATCTATAATCCGGGGCGTCTCAACTATACAAAAATAAGCTAAAGCTTGGGCCCCCAATTGATTCTTCCTTCCTGATCACAACTCCCTCATCTCTCAATCTCTAAAATTTTCTGTTGGAATTGCCATTCATCTTTGTGTTTTCACTAGCGGTGCAAACGAGCCGAGCCCGAGCTCGTTTAACTTATAAAGCTCGAGCTCGGCTCAATTCAAGCTTTGTTCCTAAAGCTCGGCTCGGGCTCAACTCATTTCTTATTATTAATTAATTTATATTTATTATTTTTATATAATTTAGTTATTCTCATAATTTATAAATATTAATTTGTTATTTAAATATATATTTAATATGTTAAGTAAAACTTGTATGAACAGTGGATTCGTTTAGGCTCGCGAGCCGGCTCGAGCTCATATCGTTTCGAGCTTTTATTCGAGCCGAGCTACTCGCAAGTAGCTCAGCTCGTTTGCACCCCTAGTTTTCACAAAAAAAAAAAAACCGCATCAGGTTTTCTTTTCCCTTTTCAATGGATTTATATGTAGTCGGTTCGAGTTCGGTTCGAGTTAAATTGAAAATTTAACATCCATTTATTTAATTTAAGATCTCAAACCTAGTCATCTATTACAAGCTAAAATTCATGATGAATTCTATTTTCTTTCTTTTTATTTTTTTTTAAATAGCCTTTGAATATTCATACAAACATAAGACTGCTTTTATTCTCATAAAGAGACTGGATCAACTTTTTTTGTGCCAAATCTCACTGAATAATATATCATATGATTCTCTCTACTTTTACAACAGTGTACATATTTCACTATAAAAACTGTTCACTTAAATCGGAACGAGTAAAAAAAATTGGTATATTAAACAGTAAAAAAAAAGTTACTAGAGTAAAAAGAGGAATAATGATAATAACCTGGAGCACGGGCGTAGATTTTGAGGAGGATAACCGAATAACTGCTGGAATTTGGAGTTAAGAACAGACATACGAAGCTGAGCTTCTTCTAGTTGTGATCCATCACCGTAAACTTCATCAAGTTTAGAGTAAATTGGTACAGGGAGATCCTCGTGATTTGCCATTGATGATTGATTGAGTTTTGTTGTGTTGTAAGTTGAGAATAATGATAACAATGTGGTGATGATCGGGAGGAAAGGTATTTATAGTGAAAGATAAATTGAATGAGTAAAGATTAGTATAGTGTTTGAATTAGATCAAGGATTTTCATCGTTATCTCAATGCCTAAAAGATTAACATATCATTAAGTGGTTGTTAATGTAAATACTTGTTGGATTTTAATAAGGATGTTTATATTATACCCAAGCGGGAAGGACTTGTTCGACAAAAACTAGGAAAGAGAGGGACTCATGTTCCATGGGACCAATTTTTATAAATATGGAATTAACCAAGAGTACAAACACAAGCACTCAAATTTAGGGATGACAATCAAACCCGAACCTGATGGGTAAACTTGAAACCCAACACATTTGGGACGGGTTTGGGGTTGGCTAATCGGGTATTGGGTCCGGGTATGAGATTAGTTTTTATTTTTTCTACGGGTTTGGGATGGGTTTGGGATTTGATGATATACCCGTTTACCGATGGGTAATTACCCGACACAAACCCGAACGGGTTTTGGGCCGGGTTTAGGACAAGCATACCTAACCGGGTATGGGGTTGGGATTATCCAAACCCGACCCATTACCATTCCTACTCAAATTGCTATTTACTCTATGGTTATGATACTTTTTTAAGTGAGTGTGAGAATAATTGTAGTTCGTTGATCTTAAATTTAAAAGAATAAGATTAATTTGTGGGAAAAATTAAATATTAAATTAGAAAAGAGGTTATAAAAAGAAAAATCATATTTGTTAGACTTTCTTTTTTCACATACAAGGAGCATGCTAATTCCTTCGTCATTTTAAAACGTCTATAATTTTTTCATACAATATTTCTTTAAAAAAAATCAGCATATTAGTGAGCGTTTTTTTATCTTTAACATGAGTATCACATTGTAATATAAAATTAAATAGAAATACGTATTAACTGGTTTTTTGCTTTATTTTGTTTCCTACTCGTTTATTTTGTTATCAGCATGCACATGCATGTGTGTAATAAATATGTTCATTGTGTTTTTTTAGTCTAAACATGATTTAACTTTTCTCGTTGTGTTTTATAGTATGTTTTCCATTGTGTTTTACGTTGTTCATTGTGTTTTAGCTAACTGAGTTTTGTATTTAAGGTGTAGTTCACTGTGTTTTAATCTACGGTCCATTGTGTTTAGCTTGGTGTTCATTGTGTTTTTAATATGTTGTCTTTTGTCTTTTATTCTTCTATTTATTGTGTGTTATACCCTATTATTCATTGTGTTTTAAATAACGATGACGTATTAAAAAGTTACGGACATTTAAAAAATGGGGGGATAGCATGTGATTTGTATGTGCATATTTCTTTTCTCTGTTAGACAAATCTCACTTGTTTATTCATTAGACGCATGTCACTTTCTAGTGATTTACTACTCTTCTCATTTTTAGCCTTTATAGGATAACTAAACTCTTTAACTCTACTTTAATGATATGTATTGCTTATATAATTATGATAGAAGATTACATGTTAAGTTATGTTAATCCACAATCTTATCGATTATAAGATGACATAATATACTAAAATTAAAGAATTGTTGGAATTTAAGTGTTGCTTTAAAATGGAGGTTGTGTTCAGAAATGTTAGGCTATATGAAAAGTTTTCTCTCGGCTAGATTCAGTGGCGGACATACCTTGTAGGCAGGGGTAGCCTCCGCTACCCCTCAACTTTTACGGCGTAGTGGAATTTTTTTCTTTTTTAACGTTTTGCATATTATGTTACCTCTTAAATCTGTTTATGCTACCCCTGAAATTTGTTTAATGCTACCCCCTTGACTTTTTTTAACTTGTTATTGACAATCCCAAGCGCCCATGTAAATTTTGCAATCGCCTCCTTTAAACTCTTCAGCATTGGCTGATTTATAGGGAAGGAGAGTAAAAATGCCATAAGAAAAAACCTGCAACTATGAAGAAGAAGAAGACAATGGGTGTACGGGTGGTTTTTAAAAACAAAACTCAATATATAATGTTATTTATATATATTTTACCTTCCTCTAGTTTCTAGAAAGGACAAACCCAGCTGGGCTCCACTATTTTTTTTTATTCTTACTGTCCTAAATAACCTTTTATGGTATTTTTAAAAATTACTAGATAACAATGTTAAGTATAGTATGTAAAACGTACCTTTTTTGTGGTGTAGTGGTAAAGGTGTTGAGTTGTAAATGAGAGGTTAGGAGATTAAACCTTTTTTTTTTGAATGGCAAATTTCTTCTCCTTGTGGGACTTGAACCCATAACCTCCCCTTAGGTGTTCCTAGAAGCTTTGCTTCTACCATTGGGCCACCAACCCCAATGGCAGGAGATTAAACCTTATAAAAGGGAAAAAGGGTATAATAGAAAGGGGGATGAAATTAGCGGTTAAAAAAAAAGTAAAGTATGTAAAAGTTTTTTTAGAGATAATTTGGCAAACAAAAAACCTTTCCAAGGCTCCAACCCTTTCCCAAACATATTAATTATGTTACGAATAAACTAGTTCGAGATCGAAAGATATATAAAATCTAGTTTGAGTATCTCTTTCTATATGACCTGACCAATTCCAGTTTGTAAGAAAAAAATTATTATAGAGTGATAGAATGACCCTAAAAATTTTCATCCCTCTTCAAAAATTTTTTTAGCTCCGCCAATACCTATCACTTGGTTTGGTTATATTGAAAGAGAAAAATAAATAGGCCAACCGGTAACAGCAACCCTGCCCTTGTTCGTGACCTTGCTCCATAGCCACCCTCCTCCAAGTTTCCTATATCAACATTGTATATGAAAGTACGGGAATTTTTTTTTTGTGAACGTTACCCCTCAAATTGATCCAGTGGAATGTGCTCGTGTGGTTTAAAATTACAAATTTCTGATAATTTTAAATCTTGCATAAAGTTGTTGAATTGGATTGTGAGTCAACCAGGTTGGAGGCGGTTTTTCTGATTGTTTTCTAGTATATATGGAAGGCTAGGAATGGAAGAAGTTTAATGATAATCATATGCTTTTAAATGTGAGTGTTGACATGATTAAGGAAGATTCTTTTATTAAACAAGGGATTCAGCCTCTAGCTGCCCCTTTGTGCTATATGTTTATCAATGTTTTATAAACCGGTACATACTGACCGGTTGTAACGCTAATACCGGATTTTGGATGGGAGGCCGGTACAAAGTACCCCGGTATAATGGGGAAACGGTATCAAGTTCGTACTGCCGATAAAGTACGGTATACCGGTACCGGTCCAAAGTAAATTTTGAGTTTTGAACTATGAATTTTTTATGCTTGAACTTGAAGAAGAGCCAGAATGAGAAATTCATAATGATGATATATATATAGCATGTTTAGTTAGGAAGAACATAATCTGGTTCCTAAAACACAAGGTTACTTGTTATATATATGTTACTTATGTTACATAATTTTAGTATAATATGATTACTATTTCTAAGTAAAATTTCTTATTTGATAATGTAGAAGATGAAAATAGTTATGCTCTAATTTCATCTTTAATGCGATTGTGATCTTGATGCATTCAACACTCCAATGACTAGACATGTCATACACTTTTATTTAGAAGAACTTTGTTTAAAAAAATGAATTTATACTTTTGAATTGTTTTTTTAATATGTAATCATGTACTTTTAGATTATATTTTGAGTACCCTATGTTGGAATAAATATACGTTATGTCTTGTATATTTATCGGTGTAGCCATTATAATCATTTATATTATGTTTGATCAATTGCTAAATACTCTAAGTCCATAACTGACTAGTCTTTGATGGACGGACTTGTCATTAGTTAGGCCTAACTAGAGTGTCCCCTGGGTATGCATAAATAGGAAGAGATTACTAGGGTTGAGGGATGATGAACACAATCATAACCCCATAATATTTTTCGTCACTCACCCTCTCTCCCATAACGATTCTGCAAAGGATCATTAGCCATCATAACCGCATACCCTAAAGGGAACTCGAACAGACTGACAGTTATGTCGACCTCAACGCTTTCAGCATCAGTAGCAAATCTCACGAATCTCTCAGGTATATTCTTATGTGTTTTCCATTACTTACTAACAAAATTGACGCAACACCCTATTATTGTGTACGATGTGTCAAGACAAAAATCACCCACAGCAGACGGCACTCAGCTAGTCAGCCAAAAAACTTTGACGGCTAGCCGAGCACAAAAGAGACCCGGTATCTGACGTGTCATCGTACGGCTCACCTCACAGATCCAACGGCCAAAAACCTCAGACAACAATCCTCACCAAGATATACATACCAAAGCAATACCGCTTACGACACTCTCTAGTCGTCATACAAGACTACTTTTAGACCCCATAATATTAATAACTATGTATGTGTTTCTAGTGAGAGAAACTAGAGAGAGAAACCATTCCCACATAATAATCTTCACAGGTAATCAATTCTCTTTCACTTTACATAATTTTATCCACAACTATATATATACTTATCATCGCTTACTGTCAATCTTCATATATATAAATATAATAATAATTTCATTAATCAGTTTCTATTTAAATTACAGTTTTCAACTTAGGGTTTGTTGGTACAGTGGATCTTTGACTAGAGAAACACTTTTCTAGGGTTTGGTGGTTATTGATATTGTTGTGGATTGTGTTATTGGGTTGAAAAAGTGGGAGGAAATGCAGACAAGGAACATGGAGAGGAAGAATTCGATTAGGGAGAGAGGAAAAAGGGGTTTGGAGGGTGAAGATGAGCAGCCGCAGCAGCCGGAGAGGAAGCGGCCGGCTTTAGCGAGGTAAGGAAGTGTTTTTTGTTGTGTTTGTTGGTTTGTTATTGAGATCTAAGTTGGTTATTTGTAGTTAGGGTTTGTTGATAGGTGAATTGTTGGTTAGTTTTGTATTTGTTGGTGTATTTGGATTTTGGTGTGATAATATAGTTTTATTGCCTCAAATACTGAATACAGTGAAATATTAGGTTCTTATTGCTTCTACCATTGATTAGTTGATAAGCTTTGTCTCTTTTGGCTGTTAAAAAACAAAGTTTATAAGCTCTGTCTATTAGGCACAGGCTCAAACATTAATTCACTACATGTACTTTACGTTTGATCAACGCAAGATAGTAGGGATACCGTATACTTAAGCATTACTAATGTATTCAAAAGGTTACACTAAAACACTAAAGGAGTAAAGGACACTCAAATATTAAAACAACAATCCAGGCCACACAGTCAACCACATATAAATTTGGTTTATTTTGTGCCAATTATGCCCCAAATCTTAGTCAGACAGCTGTAAAGTACTAACATGCTGTGAACTTAACTTCTTTTGGAACAAGCTTTAAAGTAAATATTCCAAGGCTGGGAATCACCATTTGAAGTGTGAACGGAACTACGGAAGTTGTAGAACTGATCAAGATGAACCATATTTGCGAATACACTTCTCGTAAGGCCGTTGAATAAATTATTAGCTTGATTTTACCAGAACTGGCATAAATGAAATGAAATTAATACTTGGATGGCTTGAAATGCGTTTTAAAATTTTAGTGGCCTTAATACTTGGGTGGCCTATGTATACATCATCATCATCATCATCATCATCATACTCAGTTAATCCCACCTATAGCAAAGCTAAGGTAGGGTCTGAGGAGGGTAAGATGTAGACAGCCTTACCTCTACCCCTGAGAATAGAGAGGCTGCTTCCAATGAGACCCCCGGCTCGATGTGGTTTTGTATCAAGCCTTGGACATAAGGCACATAACACTTAGCAATCGGGACAAACTCGATTGGTGCATGTACCCCCTTGTCTTTTGGCTATCAACGCCACCACATGATGCATGATTAACCGTCCGTCGTTTTTAACGTTATTTTCACGAAATTAGTAAAATAACGTTAAAACTAGTGCAAGTGCTAGTTTGATTAGTAGGAATGTAAACACTGGCAATTATGGAAGACTCTGTAATCCCAGTGTTATTCATTGTTCATGTAAGAGCATTATCATTTAAGCCCAAACTCGGTATGTTGAGAAATTCTTGAACCCACACCATCAAGTAAAGAAAAACACCGACTGTGTTTGTCACTTTTTGGCTTTAAATTCTTGTACTTTCCCTGTTTCTGTCTTTCAGAAATTGCTTTTCAAATTGTATCTGTTAGCTTAGTACGACTTCTATGAGGCCTGTAGTTCTGTACATCTTTTGCATTGGGCAACGTATGTGTTGGATACTTGGGATGAATTGATATTTGGGGTGTTGTTTGGTTTTGCTTTCGTTTAATAGAAAATGTGATGTCATAAAAATGTAATGTAATCTCTTGAAATGGAACAATACTTGATAGTTGTTTGTTCTCATGCTAAAGTTAGGCAAGTTGATTTGTAACTCTTATGTCTTGCCAAAGTGAACCAGTGTCCCTCTTTAAGGTTGTTTCACTCATTTGTTGGTTGTTTATGTGTAAATAACTAGCAAATCTTATCTCAAGTTTTCTTTTGTGTAATCGGTTTAATCTCAAGTTGTGCTTATTGTGGAGAATTTTAAGAATTCTGATGATGTGACTATTTATGCAGTGTAATTGTGGAAGCTTTGAAGGTGGACAGTCTACAAAAGCTTTGCTCATCCTTGGAACCTATTCTTCGCAGAGTTGTAAGATGCTGCCTTTGACATTTTCATTTTTATGTTCTTTTCTCATCATCTTATTTATGTGGATCAGTGTTGTAAAAGGCGGACTAGGCGGTCGCCTAGGCGGCCTAAAATATTGTAATTTTGACCTAGGCGGGGGATTAGGCGGACCTAGGCAGGAGCTAGGCGGTGGGCTTTTTTATGATTTCAGGCCCATTAAATCATTTACAGCCCATTAAATCATTTACCAGCCCTAATTCCATCAAATAAGCCTCCTCATTTAAAAAACACATGAATTTCTAAGTATTATGTGAATTGTTTGAACTTTGAAGTATTATGTGAATTGTTTGAAATTTGAAGTGTAATGTGAATTTCTAAGTATTATTTTCATATAAATCTGTGTGTATATATATAAAAAATACGTATAAAATTCCAAACGATTAATCCGCCTAATCCCGCATCCCTGTCTAGTCTCGACTAGTCCCTAGGTTAGACCCCACCGCATGCCTAGCACCTAACACTTTTTACAACCTTGATGTGGATTGTGGACCGTGTTACAATTTACAAAACAACCATATTAAAATTTATAAAGTCAATGCAAATTAGCCTGAGCACTTACAATCACACCCCGGCTTTATGAAGCGATTTTCTTTTAATGTGCATTTATTTTTGCATTTTAAAACTGTTTTTGGAAGCTTTTGAAGATAGTTTTGTGCACATCTTTAACGCTAACAAGCCAAATACTGACAGGTGAGTGAGGAAGTGGAGCGAGCTTTAGCAAAACTAGGCCCTGCTCGGATAACTAATGGAAGGTTTGTGGAATTGCTTTTTGTATATGTATTGCTAGTCATTTTGATGTCTTTGTAATGTGGCTCCTATACATCTGGAATCTGGATTGATCCTATGATATGATCAAGTCTCAGATATCTGTAGTATGGACACTCAGACTAGGATGATAAAAAATCAGGAACTGTATTTCTTTACCCTTTTTGGGGTTATAACCTGATTTTGGTTTAAGACTGTTTTAGCAAACATTATGATTTGTGACTGTTTTGAGTAACTAGCTTTGGTATTACCGTGTATATACAATTTGATTACTTCAAATTTCTCTCTGCCTTGCACAGTTTTCTTGTTTATCAACTTATTAGTTATTACCAAACCAAAACTGAGTTTCCCATTAAGCGATTTTACAGTTTGCACTGTTGTAAAAAGCGGCCTAGGCGGCCGCCTAGCCGCTAGGCGGACAAGAATATCGGAATTTAGCCCTAGTCGATTTCCTGGGCGTTTTGGCCTTTAGGCGGCAGTTAGGCGGAGCCTAGGCGGTGGTATTTTTTATTTTTTTAAATTAAATTTCTAAGTATTTCTAGGTATTTCTTAGTATTATGTGTATATATCTAAGTATTTCTAAGTATTGTGTATATATCTTAACATATTTTAAAAAAACACCTAAATTTGTGTATATATATATATATATATATATATATATATATATATATAAAATACGTATCAAATACCAAAACGCCTAATTCCGCCTAGTCCCGACTAGTCCCTAGGCTGGACCTCACCGCCCGCCTAGCGCCTAGCGCCTTTTGCAACCTTGACAGTTTGTGTCGGTTGGACTTGAATTCTGTTTTGGTTTTGGCTATCTCTGATCCCATACCAAACCAAATATTCAGTTTAATCCTCCCCACCTGGAGTATACGATATAACAACCCTGAATTTTAAATTCTCATTGTATGATTTTATATCTTGTTTTCTCTGGAAAATCTTTCATTTTTGTCAGTCAAGTATGAAAGTGTCAGTTTTGCTTGAATTTTAAAGTGAAAAACATTCACAATGTCTATTAAGAGATGACTGTAATAAGTGCAGTACAAATTTTCCTTTCTGGAAAGGTGGAATTTGGATTTTCTGTTTGAAACCAAATTCAAAATGGGTGTTTCAATATTCTTTTGTGCGGTTTTCCATCCCAATCCGGGAAACCTGAAGCATTCCATAATAGGAACCGGTGATTGATCATTCACCTGTATACAAAAGACATATTTATGTGATAAGTTTTAGACACCATTGTAGCAATCCTTACAATTTGGTATCATTCCATCTACAGCTCCTTGTAATACACTAATACAGTAATACCCATGCTGTATAATATCAATGGAAACAAAGTTTATTATTTCAAACTAATTGTGTGGGATGAAATTCAGGTCATCACCTAAGCGTATTGAAGGACCAGATGGTAGAAATCTGCAGCTTCACTTCAGATCCAGGATGTCTTTACCTCTCTTCACTGGAGGAAAAGTTGAAGGGGAACAGGGTGCTGCTATTCATATTGTCTTAATTGATGCCAATACAGGTCATGTTGTTACATCAGGACCTGAGTCATCAATAAAACTAGACATTGTGGTTCTAGAAGGTGATTTCAACAATGAAGATGATGAAGGCTGGACTGAAGAAGAATTTGAAAGCCATGTTGTCAAAGAACGTGAAGGAAAGCGACCCTTGTTGACCGGAGACTTGCAGGTCGTGCTCAAAGAAGGTGTTGGGACTTTAGGAGAGTTGACTTTCACTGACAATTCAAGTTGGATTAGAAGCAGGAAGTTTAGGCTCGGTTTAAAGGTTGCCTCGGTTTCTGTGAGGGAATTCGTGTTCGTGAAGCTAAAACTGAAGCTTTCACTGTTAAAGATCATCGAGGAGAATGTATGTTGTTTCATTTTCATTAAAGAAGAGAAAGTAAAAAACATTTTGACGCGTTTTTTTTTTTGTTTTTTATAATTATTTTACTGTTCTTCTCATTGACAGTGTACAAGAAACACTACCCACCTACTTTAAATGATGAGGTATGGAGATTGGAGAAAATTGGCAAGGATGGATCATTCCACAAGAGGCTGAATAGTGCAGGGATTTTCACAGTTGAAGATTTTCTTCGCCTTGTAGTGACGGATTCCCAAAAACTACGTAATGTAAGTATTTTAATATGGTTTATCGCATTATCTTGTTTTTTGTGTGTAATTATTATTTTTCTTCTTCTTATTATTATATATTTTTAATTTTAGATTCTTGGAAGTGGCATGTCAAATAAGATGTGGGAGGCTTTGATAGAGCATGCAAAAACATGTGTGTTGAGTACCAAGCTTTATGTATATTATCCTGAGGATAACAGAAATGTTGGTGTTGTTTTCAATAATATTTATGAGCTACGAGGTCTTATTGCTGGTGACCAATATCAATCAGCTGATTCTCTTTCTGACGGCCAAAAGGTTTTCGCTACTTCCGTTATATTCAAATCGTTTTAACTATTTATATAATTTTCTTAAAGGGTATCAATTTTCTTTTTGTAGGTATATGTTGATACATTGGTTAAGAAAGCATATGATAACTGGAACCAGGTTGTAGAGTATGATGGCAAGTCACTTGTGAACTTCAAGCAGCCTAAAAGGTCCCGGAATGATTATTCAGGGGTTTCAATAGATTATCAGAGATCTAATAATCAGCTACTTCCGCCACGCCATCCTGTGGGTCCCTCTGAGTCCGCCTCTGTTGATTCGAACCTGCTATTAGGAGGTAACACCTGGCATCTTTTATGTGTATGCATTTGGAGTGTTGACATAGGTCATTTGATTAATATCTTTTTTATCTATTTGGTTCAGGTTATAATGACAATCTGGATAATATGTACCAAACCGGGCCACAGCTAGTGAGCACGAATGCACATGGTCAGTACGATGTTAGTTTTGATTCAAATGGTCACCATGTTGGCAATTCTCAGCAGATACAGAACAACGGTTATGATGATAGATCTGGGCTAGCCCTTGGTCCTCCACAGTCTTCATCTTCATTCCAGTCTGTGAACACATCCGTTCATCAGCAGCCCAATATGAACCCATTTGGTGACTGGTCCCACAACAGCCGGGACAAAGGGGTTGGGGATTTCATGTCTGAGGAGGAGATCCGCATGAGAAGTAACGAGATGCTTGAAAATGAAGATATGCAACAGCTACTTAGGCTCTTCAGCATGGGCGGTGGTCATAGCAGTAACGTGGCGGAAGACGGGTTTTCTTTTCCATCATTTATGCCATCACCGGCTCCAAATTTCGACTTTGATGACGACCGCGGCCGGTCTGGGAAGGCAGTAGTTGGTTGGCTGAAGATAAAGGCGGCAATGCGGTGGGGATTCTTTGTCAGGAAGAAGGCTGCTGAAAGGCGGGCACAGCTTGTAGAACTAGACGATGATGAATGAAGATGCATCGGAAGAAGCGCATTCTATTCAACCTACGTGATTGCAGTAAATTTTAGGGGCTTTCTAGGCATGGAAATTTGGCTTTGATTGTATTTGTATAGTAAGAAGTTAAATTTAACAAACTTATATTTTGAAGACATGACCAACTCAGATACATATTCCTGAGTTTTTTTTTCATTTTCCTTAGTATAATATTTGTGAGGGATATGGTGTTTCAGAAAACAGGGAAGAATGTAATGATAGTAAAACTAAGTGTTTCCCTATGACCTTGCTTCATGCTGCTTCTTATTGGTCCCACTAAGAAATATATATTGCATAACTAGTTGTATGTATTGTATGAAAGATAATTACATATAGTGGAAAACAAACTGTATTATGCAGAGAAGATAAACAGGTATCTACTGTGTATATTGCATAACTTCTTGTATGTATTGCATGAAAGATAATTATATATAGTGCAGTAACTGTACTATGCTGAGAACACATGTATCTACTGCTTAAAATGATACATATGAAGCTTACATGTATCTACTATTTTAACCATAATACATATGACGATTATTGAGTCCGGACCCTCCCGATTAGCGAACCAAGCTTCGCCCTTGGCTTTAAGTGTAATACATATGCCGATTATATAACCGCATGAGTCTTTCTTTTCTCTTTTTCTTTGTATATATCAACATTACATGATTTCATCTATATAATGCTATTGGCTAACCAAAGATGATTAGTAATAGTGACATAAGTGTAACAGAAGTGTGAAAATTCATGTAATCAAACATACAATTCAAATCAAGGAGCATATGCAAAAACTCTCATCTTTATGTTTATTAATGGTAACTAATTACAATGAATATGAATAAATAATTTAATTTCTAATCTTAAAACACATCAAACAATACAGTATACAACAAAATTCTCTTTATGCCATATTGCACTCAGGAGGAAAGCCTTGAGGAAACCTCTTGGTATCAGAGCAATAGTTATAGATCATGTAGTTCTTCTGCACCCATCTCAGCCTCTCCTGCTTTGTAATATCCAACTCCTCAGACAACCACGCCTGATTCCCGCCCGAAGACGCTGTAGAGCCACCGCAAGACGACTTCCCAGAAGCCACAACACAAGCATCCGCCTTAAAGTTTCTATAGGAAGCAGTGAAAGGAGCTTTACTCCAATCAGTCTTCACAAGCCCACCCCTAGTAGCCCAATCATCAGCATTCCATAAACTCGAGTGTATCCTCATCGGCTGCGCTTTCGGAAATGGTACACCGATTGATTCGGCATTCTTGAACTCTCTAATGGGTGTTCCATCAACTGAAAATCTGAAAACATATACAATATGATCAGTAAAAAAATGGTTAATGAAGCACCCAAAAGGTAAATATATAGTTTGAGCATATGACAAAAGCTGGCTTACATGATTTGTTTTGGGTTCCAAAGGATGGAATATGTGTGGAAATCAGCAGTGGGGTCGAACCATAGATGGAACTGTTGTTCTCTATTCCCTTTTCCTTGGCTAAACACATTTGTATGTAGAGTGTAAGGATCACCACTTAAGTTACCCAAGAACTCGAAATCTATCTCATCCCAGTTTGCTCCCTTTGAAGATAACTGCATCATATGTTTTTAATAAATTGTATACTTGAGTTATGCGTAGGTAATATAATATTTTATAACTAACTTACACATGTACATGTTTTGTACACTAACTTTTTATTTTAACTAGCAATTTTACCCGCTGCGCGTTGCGGCGGCGCACGACGAATTGAACTGTGAAACAAACATTTGGCCGGTGCAACCGATAATAAAACAAAATAAATGTAGGGGGACTGAAGTTGCAATTAGCTGAAAAATGAGGGAGTGGCAGTGGAAAGTAGGAGGACTAAACTTGCAATTAACTGAAATTAAAATAGAAGGACTGAAGTTGCAAATAGCTTAAAGTTGAGGGGGTGGGAGAGGAGTGTCAAGCCGACACTCCTCTTTAGTATATAGATAATTTACAAGAGATGAATAGATATTGCATTTCAATAACTTTTTATAATTAAATTATCTACGGTTATAACAAGTTACTTACATAGTAGGCGGTGACAGTGCCAGCAGAGTTGCCAGGAACAAGCTTAAGTTGCATGTCAATTTTGCCAAACAAGTACTCGTTTCTTGACTCGAAGCCGGAGCCTGAAGCCTTATCGAGGGAGAGCGTTAAGAGGTCGGGGTTGAGTATTTTACCGCGACCGTCGCCCCAAGTGATATCAAACTCGTTGTAAAAGTTGGCAGAGACAAGTGAAGAAGCCACTAGAGATATGAAGAGTAGAAAGATAACTTTAGAAGAGATGTAAGCCATTGTATGATTTTGTGTCTTTTTTTGTTTTTGTTTTAGTTGTTGTGATAATATAAATGATTGAGGATTTGATATATATAGGTGTATCAATATTCAATACACGAGGGGAAGTTAAAAGGAAGGTGACATTGATATGGAGTTGGTGAACGAAGTGAGAGGATAATGGATGTCACCAGCTGGAAAGTGTAATTATTTTTATAAAGTGGATAGAAGTGTTGTTTTTTGGAGATATTTTGTATTTGTAAATGTTTACTATTATTTTTGGAAGGCATTACCTGCTATTATTACGTGCGCTATTGTGTGGGGATGTAATTTATTCGCACTTATTGTGGTTGCGTATTTTACGTAGTGTTGAAATTTGTAACGTATAAATAACCGAAAGCCGTCCTGCCCCTTGTGGTGTGGTTGTAAAAGGTTAGAGTTTTAAATGAGAGGTTGAGAGTTCAAGTCTCATATGAGACAAAAAAGAGATGCAATAAAATGATGTAAAAATAGGTGAGGAAATTAGCAGTTAAAAAAAAGTAAAGTTAAAATGTTACTACATAGCAAAACATACCAAAGCAAAAATTATGCAAATATAGCGTCAATAAATGGCTAACCTCACTGCCCGTCTAACGCCTTTTGAAACATTGACAAACCATATACTAAATGATAAATAAAGTAAATAATTAAATAGTGTTTTATTCCCTTCTATATTAAAAGAAAGACACTTCAATAGTGTCTTTCTTTTAATATATATATTGGCCACTAGTTTTTAGCTCTATTTTATTTTCTGTCACTAACTTTTAGATTAATTTTATTTTCTTCTAATTTGATCACCAAACTTAGACCAACAAACTTTTAACTTTTAGGATTTAAAACTTTGGTCAGTAACTTTTAACTTAACTTTATTTTCTTCCAATTTGACTACTAAACTTTTAGCTTTTAGAATTTAAAATTTTGACCACCAAACTTTTAGCCACTAACTTTTAGCTTTATTTTATTTTCTGCCACTAACTTTTAGGTTAAATTTATTTTCTTCTAATTTGACCACCAAACTTAGACCAACAAAGTTTTAACTTTTAGGATTTAAAACTTTGGCCACTAACTTTTAATTTAGCCTTATTTTCTTCCAATTTGACCACCAAACTTTTAGCTTTTAGGATTTAAAACTTTGACCATCAAACTTTTAGCTTTCAGGATTTCAAACTTTCACCACCCAACTTTTTTAAACTTGCATTGCGCTTTGGCCAAACTTTTTGTTTTTAGGATTTCAAACTTTGACCACCAAACTTTTAGCTTTTAGCCGCGAGTATTTTTTTGAAGCCCACGCTAGAATAGCAGTCACTTATTATCTTTTATGTCCACGAAACCCTCCACGCAACAGGAGCTCCCACAGCGACGCACGATCTTTAACGTCCGCCAATCACTCAACGCAACAGGAGCTCCCGTCGCGTTTCGTACAACAGCCGGGATGAGTGATACATCTGGCGAGCGCCGGTGAAGAACACAAGGAAAGCAGGAGCTCGGGTATTACTCGCGGCAAAGTGCGGGCAACTAATACCTAGTTATTTCAAATAATGTTGCAGTTGTACAATGACTCATAAATCCTCCACTTCATTCGGTTAATATTAAAAAATCAAGTAAAAATTTAAGGGGAAATGAAATTAAATAATTTCAACTTTGAGGGATTGAAGGCAATAATCCTAACTTAAAAGTTATAATATAACAGTCCCAACTTGTCAATGTTTTTATTTTGTTGGTCATAAACTAACCCCAGTTAAGTTTTTCTGTTAAGTGCCAACGTGGCACCACGTGGCAAAATTCGTACACTTGGTTAAAAACGTGGGCCCCACATTAACACGTGTCTTTTTTAATTAAAAAAATCTTATAATTATTAAAAAAATATTTTAATAATAATAAAAAAGAATTATATATACACACACTTACCTACACCACCACCACCTATCCTCACCACACATCTACTGTATCTGCTAACAACCCACCATAACCACCACCTGTCACCACACCAGCACCCACTGCCGCCACACCATGACAACAACTTACAACCACCACCAACATCTATCACCTCTCCACTTTGATAACAGAGAGTGTGTGTGAGGATCAAAGACAGGGACCTGGGCTTCATTCTCTTCATCTTCATCTTCCTTTCTCAAACGGAGCCCTAATTTGACAGGGGAAGAAGACAAGGACAAGGACAAGTAGTAGGATCAAAACCCTAATTGTTGAAGCCCTAATTGTTTTTAGGGAAGAAGCCCTAATTTGACAGGGGAAGAAGACATGGACAAGTATGGGATGAGGATTGGGTGGTGGTCAGAGGCTGGGAGGTAGAAGAATTAGATGGTGAAGCAGTGGGCTGAGTGGGCGGTACTAGTTGGGTTATGTCGTGGGTGTGAAAAGGTGTGGATTGTCTGTGGTTATTGTTTGGTGGGGAGCGATTGGTGAGGTGGGAGTTGGGTGGTGAGGCAGACAGTGGTGAGCTGGTGACAGGTATTGGGTGGGGGTGAATGGTGGTGGTCGGACGGGTAGTTGGTTGTGGTGGTAGGTGGTTGGTGGTGATGGTTGTGGTGGGTGGTAGACAGACAAAAATAGAAGAGAGAGATGAAATATAGTGTGTATATGTGTGTGTAAATATTGTATGTGTGTATAATATATATATATATATATATATATATATATTTGATAAAACACTTAAATTAAAAAGAAAAGACACCTTCATTGTGGGCCACATTTTTTTAACCAAGTGTACAGATTTTGCCACGTGAATTGCCACGTTGGCACTTAACAGAAAAACTTAAATGGGGTTAGTTTGGGATCAACAAAATAAAAACATTGACAAATTGTCACTATTATATTACAACTTTCAAGTTGGGATTATTGCCTTCCAATCCCTCAAAGTTGAGATTATTCAATTGCACTTCCCCAAAAATTAATTTTGGTCATCTTCTCCGTTTAACCCCTTATATTTTGACTCATTTTTAGCAGGGCCTACGATCACCACCACAAACCCGTTGCTCGTCGGACAAAAAAAATAGAAAAAAAATATATAAACACACATCTTATTCCTCGATAGCACACGCGATCAGGGTCGCGCCTGCTCGCTTGCGCCGTCATTCACCTACAGGTGTTGTGCTGTGCGCGAGCCACGTGGCTTGTCTGGCTGCTCACGGCTACTCACTCGCAACACACAACACACAACACACAATATTATAATGCTATATATATTTTTTTGAACGACCAACAAATGGAATCACTCACGGAACACTGGAGTATCATCGTGCCACCAGTGTTGCCACGCGATCATATTCCCCCACCAATTCACCAATTCAGGAGGAAACTCATAATTATGAGAAAACCCCTTTTGTGAGATTCGAACCCAGGACCTTATGGTCCCTTAGTCTTATCTCACCACTAAGATACCGCTGGGCTATAATGCCTTTAGTAATGCTATATTATTCTAAGAGTTAATTGCCAAAATGGCCCCTGAGGTTTGGCCCAAATTGCTTGTTTGGTCACAAAATTATTTTTTTTTGGCCAAAATCACCCCTCACAGATCGAAAATTGCCAAAATGGTCCATATTTAACTGAGTTTTTAACTGAGATTTGAAAGTCAGTTAAGTCTCGGGGGCAATTTCGTCCTTTATGTCCTCAGGGGCCAAAATGGCAATTAATGAAAAGTTATAAAAAAATAAAATTCAAAAAAGTTTTTTCGAACACATTTTTTTTTCGAACTCGTTTTTTTTTCGAACACGTTTTTTTTTCAAACTCGTTTTTTTTCGAACACGTTTTTTTCGAACACGTTTTTTTTCAAACTCGTTTTTTTTTTTCGAACACTTTTTTTTTCAAACTCGTTTTTTTTCGAACACGTTTTTTTCCAAACACGTTTTTTTCCGAACACGTTTTTTTTTTCGAACACGTTTTTTTTGGACTCGTTTTTTTTTTCGAACACGTTTTTTTTTCGAACACGTTTTTTTTCGAACACGTTTTTTTTTCGAGCACGTTTTTTTTTCGAACACGTTTTTTTTTCAAACACGTGTTCGAAAAAAAACGAGTTCGAAAATTGTATTTACAGTGATCACTTAATTCCATTCCATTTGTTCATTTCATTGTTACGAATCAAGTAAAAAGAACAACAATTGTCGCCATGCCATTTTCTCCGAGCTAAAACAGAGCAAGGTACAATATCCAAGCCAAGAGGTAGATCTTTTTTTTGTATGGCTTATAATCTGGAAAGTTTATTATTTTCTTGTGTTTAAGTGTAATCATGCATTATTTGGACGTACATTTTATGAGTTGATTCTGCTTGTAATAAATCTTTTCTGATTCATAATTTTCCACGGCATGAGTTACAATATTGTATAATGCGTTCAAATTTGGAATTAAGTTTCTTTAGTATTGTGTCTGAGTACTGATGAGATGTGCTATAGTTTGATTCCTAATTGATCATGCATCATTTGGGCATTTTATGGTTGATTCTGCATATAATCTTTTCTGATCCATAATCTTGCATCATTAGGGCATTTTAGAGTCGATGATAACATCATTTATAAAAAACAGAAAAATGGAATACAAAAGTTTTGTATTGGCCGTGATCTAGTTTCTTTGATAAGTTGGAAATAGTACTTTTAAAATAGCTCGTGTCCAGCAACTCGATGAAAAAAAGGTGTTCGTAAAAAAAAAACGTGTTCGAAAAAAAAAACATGTTCGAAAAAAAACGTATTTGAAAAAAAACGAGTTCGAAAAAAAAACGTGTTCGAAAAAAAACGTGTTCGAAAAAAAACGTGTTTGAAAAAAAACGTGTTCGAAAAAAAACGTGTTCGAAAAAAAAAGAGTTCGAAAAAAAAACGTGTTCGAAAAAAACGTGTTCGAAAAAATGTTTTTGAATTTTATTTTTTGTAACTTTCCATTAATTGCTATTTTGGCCCCTGGGGACATAAAGGACGAAATTGCCCCTGAGACTTAACTGACTTTCAAATCTCAGTTAAATATAGACCATTTTGGCAATTTTCAATCTGTGAGTGGTGATTTTGACAAAAAAAAAAAATTTATGACCAAACTCAGTGTCCATTTTGGCAATTAACTCTTATTTTTTTTTGAACGGCCAACAAATTGGAATCACTCACGGAACACTGAAGTATCATCGTGCCACCAGTGTTGCCACGCGATCATATTCCACCACCAAGTCACCAATTCAGGAGGAAACTCATAATTATGAGAAAACCCCCTTTGTGAGATTCGAACCCAGGACCTTATGACCCCTAAGTCTTATCTCACCACCAAGATACCACTAGGCTATAATGCCTTGGGTATTAACTCTTATTTTAATAAGAGTTTTGAATCTTTTAAATACTGCATGCTTTGTATCAGAACACAAATTCCTAGGTAGTGGATATATCGTATATGTGTCATTTTTATTCGTACTGGTGTTTGTGTCGGTCCACTTGCATATCTAGTATCCGAGCAAACGCGGCTTTGGTAGTTGGGGTCATCAAAGCCAATCATAAATAATTTTAAACAAAGTCTTTCGGCGTGCTCGATTATTTAATTTATATTTTTGAAGCTTGTAAAAGTCTATATGTTACACCTAAAACATGAGTCGTGTTTTTTTTTTTTTTTAAAGGGTTGTTAAACATATCATATCCAAATTAGAATGTTAAATTGTTAGACATCAACTTTAATATAACCACACTATAAGGGCATTGGGCTCAATCTTGTTTGAATTGGTCATTATATACCTACACTCCTTGCTTTCTAATCTCACGTTATTTTAAGTTATCAAATAGCCGTTCAATGACGACAAAGCCGCTCTTTGAAATACAACGAACCATGATTAGACATGCATACTTGCGAAAAGTGTTCGATATATGCATGATGGTCGTTAGGGAGGCCCATCATTTAACATAAGTAACCCAATTGACTGCTTGAGTCAAGCTTAAACAACCTTTTAATGACAGTATTGGAGAAAGCAAGGGGGTGTGTATAGTTGACCCCGTTTGAACACATAGAAGTGTCGGGATAAAAAGTTTTTTTATTTCGAAATACGCAGAATGACATCAAGTCGCGATACATGCATAAGTTCTAGAGCGATAAATATTTTCATCCATTTAAGTAGCTGCATTATTAGTAGAAATATATGTAAGTTGAGTGTGCCATTTTAATGTGTTTGAAATAGGGCTGGCATATCGTGTCAAACATGACTTGTTAAGACACGAACACGAGACAAGTAAACACGAACACGACACGATAACTTATTATGTCATTTTTTCCAACACGAACATGAACCTGTATATAACTTGTTAACACGATAAGACAGAATATGTTTATAAACATTAACCCTGAAATCGTATCCTGTTAATGAGAGACTGGGTGATGTTGGGTTGAGAAAGAGGACAGGTGATGGGTGATAGTTGACGGGGAAGATGGGCATGTGTCAATGGTGGATGAGGATAGTGGAGTTGAGAAAGACAATGATGGATAACTAAGTTGTGTTTATGTCTGTACTTTGTGATTTGAAAATTGCAAATTAGGGTTCTTTAATCTTTAGTCTGCATATGTGTAAGGTATACCCCCACCCGATATATAACTTGTTTAAATAAAATTATTAACATGTTTTAACTGGTGCTTAACATGGTAATAGGTCTTTAACCTGTTAAGGTCTTATCATGTCGACCTATTAAAGACAAGAAAGTTAAGATCGTGTGGGTTTGCGTCTAAAATTACTAGCCCTAGTTAGAAATGCCATTTTGTTGGGTTAGATGTACCGATATAATTAACAATGTATTAAATGTATTACAAAGATGGAAGTTGTAAAGTTAGGAAACATCCTTGCCAATACGAGTGGCAAGGATGATAAACGTTACCAATACTGAACGTTTTTTAAAATATCTAAAAGTTAAGATTTTTTTTTAATTTAATGCTTAAGATAGAAACTTAAAATGAAAGTAAATTTGATTTTCAAACATTAGTTACACTTAAACCCTCCATCTTAGTTACACTTTAATTCCTCCAACTTTACTAAACTTTTGCTTATTTAAATAACAGTTACAATTATTTTATCATATTACGCCAACTACCCCACGATTTTTAAATGACCATAAATTTTCTTTCATATGTTAATACTTAAAAAAAATACATAATTAAAATGGGTATTTTATTCTCTTTAATTTAAGTATAATACTGATATTGTTTTTTGTTTAAAAAATATGTGTTACGTGATTAACGGTTAGCAATAACAGAACCGTTAACCGAAACCGAATAAAAAACAAATGAAACCAAACCAAAACCAGTTGATAACTGAATAACCAAAAACCGAAATAACTTACCAAAACCAGTTGATAACTGAATAACCAAAAACCGAAATAACTTAAAATTTGTTATAAGTGTGTTTTGTACTCTTAGTTAACCGAAACCGAACAATTCATATATACTTAGTTTTATATCTCCATTTTATGTTTTTATACCTTTATTTCATGCATTTCGAAGCAATTTTTTTGTCAAAGTTTTGTTTTGGTAATTAACCAAAATTAACTTAACCGAAAATTAAACCGACAATCTAACAAAATAAACAGAACCAGTTAACCGATTGATTAATAAGACCGATTAACCGAAGACTTTGGTTTTAGATAAGACTAATAACCAAATTAAACTGAACCAAACCATTAACACTCTAAAAAATGTTTGTGTTTCCCACAACATCCTCTACTAGTAATCAACAATGCCTCTAGACATATTGTTTCAATCAACCGTACAACATAATTGAATTATAAGTTTTGCATCCTACCAATATTAACTATTTGTTTGATTCTAACATTAGTTAATCTTTACAATGTTGTTTACAAAAAGAACTTTTTACCTCATCTTCCTCTCCTTTCTCTATATATGTATTTTTTTTTAAATCAAAACCATTAAAAAAGTTTTATTTAGTTCTTTTTGTGAATTAAAACCATTAAATAAAAAAAATCTAGGTGAATCAGTTTTAGTGATTGGATATTTTTAATGGTTGATTGTGATCTCCCTTCAGTTTTTATTTACCACTTCATGAGTCAAACCATTCTTTTTAAATAATATCTTCGATGCAAACAATGAGAAAACGCGTCCTCTACTCAAAAACATCCGTCACCAAGTGAACCTATAGATTTTGTTTATAACTTATTATTTTTTTTAATAAACCTATGTCACTTTCCAACCACTTTAAGGATATGACTGTCACACGGCTAACACCAGCTGTACCTTCACTAATACACTCACCTTCCTTCAATCTTCATTAACACTCCCTATAAATACCAAAACACTTCATGTCTTTAACCATCAACTCAACTTATAAACACAAACATTCAAAATGGCTTTCTCTACTACATCTACACTTACAATAATATTCCTACTTGTTATCATTAATCTAGGTAGCACTTTGGCCAATTTCAACAATGAGTTTGATATCACTTGGGGCGACGGTCGCGGTAAGGTTATTAACGGGGATCTCTTGACACTCTCCCTCGATAAAGCATCGGGCTCTGGCTTCGAGTCAAGAAACGAGTACTTGTTTGGGAAAATTGATATGCAAATGAAGCTTGTACCCGGCAATTCAGCTGGCACAGTCACTGCATATTATGTAAGTTTATTAGTGTTACAAAACATGTACAATAGTTTGTAGAATTGACAAATATTGATCTTTGTTATGGTTTTTATTTCAGTTGTCTTCAAAAGGGTCTAACTGGGATGAGATAGATTTCGAGTTCTTGGGTAACTTAAGTGGTGATCCTTACACTCTACATACAAATGTGTTTAGCCAAGGAAAAGGGAATAGAGAGCAACAGTTCCATCTATGGTTCGACCCCACTGCTGATTTCCACACATATTCCATCCTTTGGAACCCTCAACGCATTGTGTATGTATCTTCTTATGTATTAGTTAAGGGAAAATCACCAAAATGGTCGTCTTAACTCTCAAGCGATAAGTACTTTTACAAAATAGCTTTGGTTGACAAAGGGGCGATCCTTTTAAAGGGCGGGGAGGGGAGGCCGACCTCGAATTTTCGCTCAGAAGTTTCGATTAAATAGTGTTCGTATAGAAATTTTTTTGTATATACCTCTTGAAACTGGTTTTCGAACCCCCAAAACTAATGATTTCCGACCCCGAAGTTTCAAGTCAAAATTCGCCATTGGGTTTACATTCAATATTTTTAATCTTTGCACAACGTATATGGGTGTGCCATATGATTGGCTGAAACAATTTTTTTAACTATAGACAATAAAAATATATTTTGGTAAAACAAAAAACTCATTAGGCTATTTTGTCAAAATGTCCATTTTGGTGATTTTGCCTTAATTAAACCATCCTTTGGCTAATTCTTTTATTTGTCATTGTAACTGATCATCATGTCTGGGTTTTCAGATTTTCTGTTGACGGAACACCCATTAGGGAGTTCAAGAATGCCGAATCAATTGGGGTACCCTTTCCAAAAGCCCAACCGATGAGGATACACTCGAGTTTATGGAATGCTGATGATTGGGCCACCAGGGGTGGACTCGTGAAGACCGACTGGACCCAAGCTCCTTTCACTGCTTCCTACAGAAACTTTAAGGCGGATGCTTGTGTTGTGGCTTCTGGGAAGTCGTCGTGTGGTGGCTCTCCAGCTTCGTCTTCAGGCGGAAATCAGGCATGGTTGTCAGAGGAGTTGGATATTACAAAGCAGGAGAGGCTGAGATGGGTGCAGAAGAACTACATGATCTACAACTACTGCTCAGATACAAAGAGATTTTCACAAGGCTTTCCTCCAGAGTGTCAAATGGCTTAGATAGTTTACCTCACATATATTCTTTTATGTATCTAGTTTTCCTTAGGATTTAAAGTTTGTTTATTCATATTTGTTGTAGCTATCAGTATCAATAAAGATTTAAAGTTTCGTATATTCTCCCTTAAAAATTTATGTTCTAAATCTGCTTGAATTTTTATCTTTACACTTACAAAGAAATTTGAATTTTACATTTTTTTAGTTTATAGACACACATTTAACTTTACTAATCCTTGTCTTGCAGTGATGAAAAATACCTTAAAAAGCCTATATCAATTCAAAATTTTACTTTCAAGAACTACTAAAATAACCTATATATTAATTCAAATTTTGGATTATAACACCACATATTTTAAAACCTAAACTAAAATGAGTTAAGTTTTTGAATCTTGATTACAGCCACACTACGTCATACATCACTTAGACATGGGAAGTAGAAAAGTAGGGCTGACAATGGGTAATCTGTATAAGACACGATAAGACATGTTAATTGAAAAGTACGCTATGTGGTTTTTAATTTTTTTTAGAACTTGATTTATTAGCGTCGTCAGAGATCCATTAGAATAACATCACTGGAATTGTTAATTGGTTTTTTTTTTGGGGGGGGGGGGGATAACCATGTTCTAGAATCAATTGTGTGTTTTTTTATGTGATTTTGATGGTTATATATGACGAATAAGATAAATACACAAGTTTAGAACGTTTCAGGTTAAATACGAATATTGGATGCATTTTTGGAGAAACTAAATGGATCTGAATTGATGATATAAATGATGATGTGATAAAGCTCTGAAATATAAAGACGTAGCCGTAAGAATTGAAGAAAACGGAGTTACAACGAAAAAGTTATGCGGAAAACAAGATTATTCCGAAAGCCCCTGGCGTAAGCTATGGATCAGAAGACTAACTTACGGTTCAGATCAGTAACAAGGTCCGAAAATCTGCACTGTAAGCTACGGTTCAGAAGTGTAGCTTATGGCGTGAAAATGTGAAAAAAGGAAACTTTGTTATTTTTCATATATAAAAGATATTTTGCAATCCCTACCTCAGGGCAAGCCGTCTAGGAACAAAAATATTCATTCTTTGGGAGGATTTTGAGCAGCAAAAAAGGAGAATCATCATTATTCATCCATACCTTCGGTTTGTATCATCATGTTAGGTTTTATTATTGAAACTTTTGCTTCGTTTATTGTAACCATGAGCGGCTAGACATCTTTGTAACCACCTCCGGGTGCATGGTTTGTTTATGAAACTCTTATTCTTTTTTGGTTTGGTTTACGGATTGTCTTTTAATCTTTGAAAGATATTTGTGGTTTGGGTTATTTAAATAAGTCACGTTTGTGCAATTGCTTATCTTTTAATCATTCGCATTCGGTTTTGTTTCATCGTGAGCAGTTTGATTAACGGGAGGGTAGTTGTTATTCGTGGGTTGGTAATTAAATTGTACGAGTTATTATTAAAAACTTGTGTATGATTATCACATAACTTAAAACCGTTTAACAAAACTATGTCTATGTAGTATCCAATCATCTAAACAAGGGTAGGGTGAATCATTAAACCGGAAACCTGGAGGGGGTTACTTATTTAATATTATTGTTTACAACTTCTAAAATTCGTTTTCTTAAAACTCAAAACAACCTACTGTTCATTTAGATTTAATTTACTAGTTAGAAATCATACAAACTACGACTGTCCACCAATTCCCTGTGGAGACGACTCACTTCCATTATACTATATTTTAACTTATTTTTGACCGACCAAACGACATCGATCAAAACTCCATCCATAGTATATCCCAAGCTTCTTGTGATGTTTCTACTCTTGCAATACGTGAAAACAAGGTGTCATGAAAACCTGGTTGTATTATAGCCAGGGCTTGTGCATCCCTCTACAATTCTTTCCTTGTTTCTTCTACCTTTTCACATATGTCAGTCATGCCCAGGTTTACCATTTCCCACAGACCCTTGGATCTGAGTGTGGTTTTAATTCGAACAGTCCACTGCTCATAACCCTCCACTTTAAACACAGGTAAAGGAGACTGAGTTGTATTGCTCGGATTTATCATGTCAACCATACGATCTTCTCACCTTGCTCTTATACCACGTGTTGGTATGAGCACACTCACAGAATACAAAACTAGAATTATAAAGGACTAACAGTTATGCATGCAACACAAATTTTCTTTATTGCTTTTGATAAGTGAAAGTACATAAGAAAAGGAAACTGCAACTAGCTTAAATAGGGATAAAAACAAACGGCCACCACATAACTAGGAACAAACCAAAAGACTAGGCCTTCAACAGAACACCCGGACAAAATCAACAACCAAGCAACATCCATTTATTGAATTCAAAATACTTCCTGCATGTGCATGCAGGTGGAAGGAACTTTAATTATTTTCAACAGAAGGGGGCTTTGGTCATGTTTTGTAACAAAAGAAGACGCAAGTGAAAAAACATTAAAATGCTGACTTTTGATCACTATAATGTTTGCAACTTAATGGCAACACTAATTAGGTTGTACAGTTGGGGTAATCAAGCAATCTATGGTTTTACTTTGTTATTAAGGTGCTGTTTGTTTTTTCTGCAGGAAAACGTCTGCAGTCTGCGGACCACATCTGCAGACATCTGCAGGAGAAGAGGTAGACAAAAGATCTGCAGTCTGCAAGAAGAAGATTGTTTGTTTGTTAACGTCAGTAGGCTGCTGAAATAAACTGAAATTTAAATAAACTAGTTTTTTACAACAGTCTGATGGTAGACGGTGGTGGTGGACCGTGGTGGTGGTGGACCCTGGTGGTGGTGGGTGGTTGTGGTGGTGGTAGGTGGTGGTGATGGACGGTGGTGGTGGTGGACGGTGGTGGGTGGTGGTGGACGGTGGTGGGTGGTGGTGGATGATGGTGGGTGGTGGTGGACGGTGGTGGACCATGGTGGTGGTGGACCGTGGTAGTGGTGGGTGGTTGTGGTGGTAGGTGGTTGTGGACGGTGGTGGTGCACCGTGGTGATGGTGGTGGACCGGGGTGGGTGGTAGTGGTGGTGGACGGTGGTGGTGGATGGTGGTGGTGGTGTACCGTGGTGGTGGTGGACGGCGGACGGTGGTGGTGGACGGTGGTGGTGTACCGTGGTGGTGGTGGACGGTGGTGGTAGTGGTGATGGTGGTGGGTGGTGGTAAACCGTGGTGGTGGGTGGTGGTGGACGGTGGTTGTGGTGGCTGGTGGTGGTGGTGGGTGGTGGTTGTGGTGTGGGGTGAGGAGAAGAGAAGAGGAGAAGACCTTGGAACAAGTCTGCACTAAGAAGAGGTCAGGAAGACCTTTTTGAGTGAAAGGTCTTCCAAAAAACAAACAATCTGCAGACCCCAAACGTCTGCGTGCGTCTGCGTGACGCAGACAAAAAAAGTCAGAAGTACTTTTGAGCAAAAAACAAACAACCCTAAGTAAATCAAAAAACTCTTTCTGATTCGCGCAACGCGCATACCTCGAATCACCTAGTTTTATTTAAAAATTATATTGAACAAACTTTTGAAACTTTCCTACAAAAACTGTTAACACAGTATTGAAAATTCATATAAGCATTGAAACTTCATATTCAATCATGGGCCGGCCCATTTATAACGATCATCACTTGACCGTCATTCAGTAGGTTAACTAGCTATCATTTGCTCAATGGTCATGTTACCATTTACAAAGTTTTTAGTTCTGGTAGTCCCGTATATTTCTCTAGTATACTATCAAACGACTCCATCAAACAAATAAAATATATACTAACTAGCTGATTACCCGGGAACGTCCCGGGGTTGAAATATTAATTTAAATCGGTCAAGAGCGAGGAGAACTTTAAATAAAACCAATAACACATGAATGCCGTACACAACATAAGGATCATCTTTCAATAATAATAATAATATTCAAGTGAACTTGCCTTTAAACCACCACCCATCGAGCCACCTACCTCCACCCCAGAAAAACCCACCACCATACCGTCGCCTCCACAGCAATGAACCACCACCAAAAACCCACCACCATACCGTCGGCTCCACAGCCATGAACCTCCACCAAAAACCCACCACCAAACCGTCGCCTCCACTGCCATGAACTAAAATCTCTTAATCACTGCATGTCTATTGTATTCTAATGAGAAATAACTCATATTCCCTAACCTAAAACCTAATCAGTAATCATCTAAACAATCACTTATGTAAGCTGCAACTATTCAAAAATTCATCAATCTCTAATGACTCCTATAATTTCTAACCTAATCAACTAAACCATAACTACATGTCATAAAGGCTAGAAAAAAAATACATAACTCTAATATCAATATTCAATACCTAACCTAAAACGTCTATAAATCCAATGCTAACACCTAATACTTTAACTTGAAGAATCACTAAAAACCTTGCCGAATCGGTAACAGATACATAACATATCAACCATATATATGAAATCGATTAATGTCTCCACGGTTCATGTATCATCTTTACCCATAAAATATACTTATGCTTACACTGTGTTCTTAAGATTCAACATAATATTACCTCTTCAAATCTAATCTCATGTATAGATTCTATTTCATTTATATAAAAAAGGAATGTAAAAATATAATATTAACTGTTATCAAAATATAAATAATATTCTTCAAAATAACATATTAACTACTACCTTAATCATATCGTGCAATTATGATTATAGATTAAATATAATACAATTCATAAATTGCACCATGACTCTATTTAAGATTTAGTGAGAGGTTTGTGCCTATTTAATTTTGTTATTGCATCAAAAGAAAAGAAACTATTTGTGCAACAACAAAGGATTCATTATCCTTGTATTTAAACTGTAAAATTGGAACACAGTGTACATAGCTCAAAATTACAAAACTGTGCTTTCAAATCTTACTTTCATTTTACATCACGGTAACAAAAGATAGTGTCTAAGTCCTTGCATTGCATTACAAAAGTATGGTTGTATCCAGGGCCGTCTCCGAAAACTGTAAAAAAAATTTGGGCCTGGGGCCACAATAATTAAACCGGGCCCATATATTTTAAACCCAATCATGAAATATAAAAACTCACTATAAAAAATCCGAGCTTACGGTTGGAAGTCTGTAAAGTTAGGCGTCGGTTGTGTAAACGGTAAACCCTTTTGACCCTCGTTTTGGGTTGGGTTTTCTTTGATAGGTTTAAAAATTTAGTGATTTTTCGTCTTATTAGATGGGTAAATGTTTAAAAAAAATGATCACAATAGTCCACAACCCAAAAATATATATATAAAAATTTAAAAAAAAAACTTCGGGCCCTTCGGATTTTCGGGCCTGGGGCCGTCGCCCGCGCCGCCCCTATTAAGGGCCGGCCATGGTTGTATCCACAATAACAAAAGGTAGTGTTGCGGCTAATTACTTTTTTTAAGTGGCGTCTGGTTTGTTGTTTTCAATAGTTGGCTCCTGTTTTCCCTTTGTCGTTGTCTTTTGCTTTGTTGATGCCAAAATGCCAACAATAATTGATGTTTTCGGAACAACCTGAATCAGTCATCATGTAAAAAAATGGCATAGTCTAGAAATTAGAAAGACTAAGTCACAATCAAATATTAAACGTTGATTTTTCACAGGTTAAAATCTTATGAATTTATCATGTTGGCGATTGCAAAACTCATGGATACTACATTGGTTCTTCCATCCTTAGATCAAAAATCATTTTGGATTGATCTAAGGCGCCATAAAAGATGTTCGTTACACACATAACACATAAACACCATAAGCATAAAGCATTCAAAACTTTAAAAAAAAAAGGACAACCCATCATTCCATGAGTGCTACCCATGTGAAATAATGACTTGTATTAAGATATAGATCATCATCATCATCATCATCATACTCAGTTTATCCCACCCATAGCAAAGCTAAGGTAGGGTCTGAGGAGGGTAAGATGTAGACAGCCTTACCTCTATCCCTAAGAATAGTGAGGCTACTTGTATTAAGATATAGATGCTAAAAGTTAATAGGCAGTAATGAAAATAAACCGTGATTTGTTAACTTATAATACTAAAAGCAGATAACTACTAAACACCTCCTGAATTTGTTAAAAACTATGGAAAACGAAACACAATAGTTATAATTAACAATAATCTATCGAGTCAGTGAAAAGTGTTTTGTTTTAATTGATGAAGCGAATAGGATTATAAATTGACACGTAGAGTTAAACTAATTAGAATCCAGCCATTGGTTAAGATCAATGGTTATGAAACCAACTCAATCCGTTTGAATCCACTATGAAACCAAATAAATCCAGTATGAGATTTGTATCAAAAGACAACCCTACAAAGTGTATTTTATGCTATACGAATTTAGGGGTGTAAACGAGCCGAGCCGAGCCCGAGCCTGACTGGGCTCGGCTCGGGCTCGTTAAGGTTTTGTGAAGCTCGAGCTCGAGCTCGGCTCGGTTCGAGCCTACAATCTTGAGCTCGAGCTCGGCTCGGTAGCAAAATCCAAAGCTCGAGCTTGGCTCGGCTCGGCTCGTGGTGATTTGAGAATCTCAAACGAGCTCAAAAGCTCGGCTCGAGCTCGCAAAAGCTCGGCTATAACTTAGGCTCGCGAGCCCAATTATTAAGGCTATAACTTAGGCTCGGCTGTAACTTAGGCTCGGGCTCGGGTTCGGGCTCTAGCTCGTTAAGGCTCGATTAGGCTCGCGAGCCCAATCGAGCTTGTCAAGAGCCTTGCATCGAGGCCCAAGGCTCACCCTTTGCGCATTAAGTGTGCCTTACGCCTTTGACAACTATGGTGTATAATTGTATACATAAGAAAATGAAATTAGCAAATAATGTTATTGTAAAAGTTGATTATTTATAGACATTCTGAGAAATGTTTTGATTACGATAAAGTTCTGCTATACTTCCCATATGTATTTGAAATGAGGTTTCTTGTCAGTTATAAAGTTTGACATATACTTAATACATTTTGTTATAAAAGACAATTGTTGCATAAAAATTAATTTTTCATACCAAGCTTGATCCTTCATTTTGAAGGCTCCCTAAGCTATTGAGCCGAGCTAAGGCCCACTAAATCAAGCCCAGTCAGGACTCAGGATCAACCACAGTGCAACTTGTAAATATAGGACATATATCCCCTCTACTTTAAATACAACATGGTTGTATCTATCTCTATATATTAGATTATTAGTGTTTATACTTGAGGAATAAAGTTAGTAATAGTTCAAGAACTCAAGAATCTTGATAAATAACTACATAGTAAAAAAAAAGAATCAAACATCAAGATATGTAAGTATGCAAACCTGACCAGAGACCCGTGACCCATATTAGTATAAATCAGCATAATAGCATCAGATTCCAGCATCAATCATGTGAGAAAAACAGGCTGCAAGTGGTTGAACCCGTTCCTATTCTTCCAGCAGCTATGGTGGCGGATGTTGTTGAGGTAGTGGCGGCTAACACGCAAGTTGCATTGGCAACTGTGGCTAGGGTGGCAAGGAGATTGTTTTATATAATGATAAGGTATAAAGGGTGATTATTTTTTTTAATTATGTTGTCATCTCAAAATATTTGAAAAAAAAAGCTTTTAATAAAAGTTTAAAAGACCGGTCTTACTTCAATATTCTTTCCCAACTCTAAATTTCGGGCGCGCTAAATGCTTACTTGTCTTTTGTAATTATGTTTTCATTTCTTCGTGTTTGGTTCACCTTACAGTTAGGAAAACTGGTTTTCAGTCTGGTTTACGGTTTGTAACCGGCGGCCACAACCCATCAGGCGAATTTCTTCAAAATTAATAAACAATATATGTAACTGTGTAATCAAATCATGCATCATTCGAAGAAAAAAAAACAGTAAAAAAAAGGAAAAAAAAAAAGGAAAAAATGAAAAAAAATGATTGTTATTATAGTTTAGGCGATTCCAAAGAAACGCCAAAACTAATATAGTTGAGGCGTTTCAAAAGAATCGCCAAAACTATATTTGAATCGCCAAAACTATATTAGTTTAGGCGTTTCAAAAGAATCGCCAAAACTATATAGTTTAGGCGATTCCAAAGAAACACCAAATAATTGCCTACCATATATCATTATAATCTATTCAACAATCGCCTTAATGAAAAAAATGAAAAAAAAAACAGAAAAAAAATATGAAAAGAACAGAAAAAAATGAAAAAAAAAAAACAGAAATGGGTCAATATGGATCACAGGACCATTATGCAAACGGGTCAAATGGGTCATAAGTATGCACATGAGGTCAAATGGGTCATAAGTATGCAAACGGGTCAATAAGTAATTAGATAGCTATATATACTAAGTTAGGATAGTATGCAAATCGGTCAATATGGATCAAAGGACCATTATGCCCTTGAACCAAAACAGTTCGACAATATACAAGGCTGCATAATTCAACAACACTCGATAAGGGATTCCAGAGAAACGCCAAAACTAATATAGTTGAGGCGTTTCAAAAGAATTGCCTGGCGTTTCTTTGGAATTGCCTAAACTATATAGGTTTGGCGATTCCAAAGAAACGCCAAACAATCGTCTACCATATATCATTATAATCTATTCAACAATCGCCTAAACAATGAAAAAGAATGAAAAAAAAAACTGAAAAAAAAAACAGAAAGAAAATGAAAAAAAAAAGCAGAAAAAAAATGAAACGCCTCAACTAATATAGTTTAGGCGATTCAAAAGAAACGCCAAATCAAATATGGTTGAGGCGTTTCAAAAGAATCGCCAAAACTATATTAGTTTAGGCATTTCAAAAGAAGCGCTAAAACTATATAGTTTAGGCGATTTAAAAAAGAAACGCCTCAAGCGGGTCAAATGGGTCATAAGTATGCAAACGGGTCAATCAAATACATACAAACCTCATACTACAATAATTAACAATTCAGATAAACATACCAATGCAAGCACTCTTTTGCATCCCCAATAGCATGCTCGAGTTGGAATAAAGTAGATGTTGCTTGAATTCTCCTTCGGTCTGTTGGTGAGAATAGTATGAGCCATATGAATGTTTAGTCACTTCCATGTTGAGACATCACAGTAAGCTGACAATACCATAAAATATGTAGACTAAAGAAATTGAAATTAACTTTTATATATGTAGTATAGTAAGGGAAATTATCAAATGGAAGATTACCAATCACATATGTATTTATTATCTCCATCAAGCCATTATGTGGTTGTAAATTAGTCTAAGCATTACTCAAGAAAAGAAACATCTCCTTGAATTTCGTTAGTTAAGTCCATCATATATTCAAATTGAAGAGAGACATTGCATTTTGTACAGACCATGTAGAAGCATTACAAAGAAAATTAGCATAAAATGAATTCAGGCCTTTTATAAAACAAAGTAACGACTCCATTAAATATTGACAAATTAGCATAAAAAGCACAAATTTAATCAACCATCAAACTAACAAACCATATTAAACAAAACGACGCCACTAAAGTAGATCCCATAATGGATTCAAGTAAGAACCCCCACAATGGATTCAAGTAAGAGCCCCATAATGTTGTTTATGGAGCTACATATGAACTTCTGTGACCAATTTAAAGGAGATCCCATACTCTTCTCTATTGTTGTCCCTAATCATGACAACGCTATTAGTTTCTTACAAAAAAAACATACGATTTTGAGTTAATAGACCATTGTACATGCCTGGTAAACTAAAAAAAACATTGCAAGTCGTCAGCCGGGCCTAAGGCATTTGAGTTGCCAGTGTCGTAGCTCAACCTGAAATGGTACACAAGATGGCTTAAACCAAACAAAGCTCAATTAGAGATAAGAATGATCAAAAGTGTAATTACTAATAATTATAGATGCTCTTGTATCCCAGGCATGCCATCTAATATATTCTGTAGAGATTAATATATGAGCATGATACAAAGTTAAAGAGAGGATGTGCCAGTTCTTATACATCCCAATATAGATCAATATATTGCAAGAAATGTTACAAATTCTACAAAAGTAAGCCAAAAAAAAAATTACAAAATTCTAAAAAGTTAGAGATCCTTGAAAATGACATGAGCACTCCCATCACCTAAACACCTAATCAAATCCATTACTATAATTTTTAAAAATAAATAGAAAGCAAACAACTATGGGTTGACCCACCAACATGCTTGATTAAATGGATCGGCCCACTCCCACCAACCCATTTAATCTGCTACGGACCATTGTTCTTTCTATCAGATTTTATAAATGAACTGAATGTAGAGCTTGCCTGATAAAATTGCCGAAAAGCAGCCAAGTCAAACAGTGCCTGCTTTGACGAAAGAACCTGTAGATTTTTGGTAGTTAGAGATTTAAATGGAGAACTCTTTCCATAATACCGATGCTCGAGAGTCACCACAGCAACTCCAAACTTTTTAGCCAAAACCTGTTCAAAAATACTACTATGTAAGAACTTACTCCAAGTTTATACAAACATACACAATTTATAATCTCTTATATCAAAAGAAATCTGCATAAAAACATCACATATATCTTGAAATTTGGTCAAATTAGTGGACATACACTACAAACAAAATATTACTTTAGGTTTATTTCAATAACTAACATTAGAGATTTAAACATACCTGATGAGTATGTGCATATGCCAATGCGCGTTCTCTGCGCACAACAGCCTCTTGTTTCCTTAAAAGTCAAATCAGGTCAATACAATAAAAGTATAAAACTTAGAAAATATAAAACCAACTCTAGACAATATAACTTTTTCCATAAAAAACCTTGCCTGAATAGCAAGAGTCAAACCATTGATTGACTTCCCATGTTCGGCAAGTAACGCTGTTGTGGCATAAACAACACCACGACCCGTTGCAGCCTCTCTTCCTTGCAACCTATCAATGTTAATCCCTAATGTATCATTTTGTTTTTTTTAATCTTTTAATTAAATAAAACAATAAAAAAGCAAACGACTTTTATTAAATAAAAACAAAAACATTTAGCCAAATTAGTAAATTACCTAATGCACAAACTCCATCCACACCATTCCAATGAAACCCAACATTACAAACACACCTACTAACACCACCAGTACCAGACCTCGCACACCTAGACCTATCATCGTAGTCCGTTTGTGCACCACACAATGGCTCAGGAGGTGACACCTACTGTATCTCCACACCAGGAGCAGGCCACCTATTAACCGCCAAAGAATAATCCATACCCACAAAACTCCTATACGCCTAACACCCACCTTTCCTAACCCATATCGAATACATCGTGGACGACCCACCACAAACGTTTTTGTTTTTACTTAATCTAAATTACAAACATTTTTGTTTTTACTTCATCTAAATTACACGACAGCAATAACTTACTGCCTAAGCTTCTAAACGCACGAACTTGACATTGTTTACTTTATCTAACAATAATTCACATCATTATTTTATAAAATAATCTACACCAAGTGTATCTGGAACAATCAAACCTACAAACCGCAATAGCATAAATACAAATGGCAATTCACTTCTAATTATGCTACTTAACATAAATGAATAACACGAAGCCCTAATTTCCACTAAACCAAAACATAATCGCCTAAACAAATGACCCCAATCCAATCCATATCATAACCTTCCAAACTCAACAACAAATCCATCAAAAACAATCAATCAAACCTATAAACTGCAATAGCATATGTCAATAACAATTCACTCCTAATTACGCCACTTAAATAATTAACATAAACGAATAATACACAATCATCAACAAACCTAATATCTTACAAACTCACTTTCAGCAGACTAAACACTCTTAATCAGCTCATTAATATTCATACTACTCAAAGGCTTCCCTATATCCCCTGATGTTGAACCTCATCCTATGTTAAATTATACAAAGCACCTTGCTTTCCATGTGATCTCATTGTTCTAGTCCCCGTACACAAAACCAACCCTAATTATTATCCACTAATCAACCTGTTCACAACAATCAAGATTCTCCTAAACTGACATACCAATAAATTAATAATAAATAATATTAACAATAGTATTAATATTAAGCAACAAAATCCTGAAAGTTCTAACCTTTATTGTAAAATTTGTTGCAAAGGGTGTAATAAACAATCAATTCCCAGTATCAAGCTGTTGTGTTGGCGGTGTGAAGATTCCGTTGACTGTTAACCTCCAAGAGATCTGACCTGCTAATAAAATAATAAACAAATTAGGGGAGATTGAAGGTTTTATGTTTAAATGGTAAATGTTTGACAGTAATTAAGAGATCCAATGATGAATACAATATAAATAAGTGAAGGATTGGAAAGGGCTTGAACTGACCTTGTGATTTAGGATTTGGAGAATAAGGTCTTCTCACGCATAAATGTTTGGAACCTTGGGATGGTGATGCGAATGGGGCGGCTAAAGGATTTTTAGGGTTTCAGAAAATAGAAGATGAGGTTGATTGAGAAACAGGGTTAAATCAGAGAAAACAGAAAAAAGAAAAAAGATGGAACAAATGTTAATGACAACTTACAGAAGATTGAAGAAGGATTCGACGGATTTTGTTGATTGAGATACTAACTTGTTCCAGAGTTTCATTAAAGGAGGGAAGAGAAAGGATTGGGAAGAAAGCGAGGAAAAAATG
Organism: Ambrosia x helenae; assembly: GCA_030844895.1. Taxonomy (NCBI): domain Eukaryota; kingdom Viridiplantae; phylum Streptophyta; class Magnoliopsida; order Asterales; family Asteraceae; genus Ambrosia; species Ambrosia x helenae. Next base: position 7,428 of record JAUTDX010004843.1, on the reverse strand, counting down.
TGTTCCAGAGTTTTTTGTAGGAGGGAAAGGGAGGGAATGAGAGGGATAATAAAGAGGATTTTAGGGTGATTTTTAATCTTTCCAATTTGGAAGGAATGGGAGAGAAAGGAAGAGGAGGGAGATCCTTTCTCTTCCATCCTTTAATAAAACTCTGGAACAGAGTGTAAAGTAAAGGATGAACAATAAGTGAGAAGTGAGAGAGAGACGATGAGATAATGAGAATGAGAAGAGGCGGATATAAATTTAGGGTTTTAATGTTTTCCTTTTCTTTATTAAAAACCAAACTAATTAAAAAACACTAAAAACATTCTATTAGGATGCCACGTGGCGATTTCAAGGGGGGATTGGAGTTACCAATGGACGACACGTCAGCAAAAGTGTTTTCTTTTATATATATAGATAGATAGTATTAGATTTACCAACACATATGACGTCCTAATGTAACCAAAGATAAGACCAAAAATATAAAATCGTGATAAGCCCAAAATGATGTCGACACGTGTTTTACATCGATCGATGACCACATAAACAAATACCTACACTGGTTCTGACAATACTGATATCAGTACCGATGTTGTTCGGTTGGTATCGGTTTGGTCACTTCGGTTGGTGTCACTTCGGTTCGATACAATACATTTATGACACCGGTACTTGGTATCGTTCACGTCCAATTTTTTTTTTTCAAAAATAACTCCGTTTTCAATAAGATTTATGTTAATGTGGACGGGAAAAAGCTGAACACGATTGTGTATATAGTTTTTTAATTTTTGATTTTTAAAATTTAAGGAACGCAAATAATAAAATAACGTAAAAGCTAAATGGGCCAACGATGTATATTATTTATTGCCTGATATGTGAAACGAAAGATTTGAAAAGAAAAAGAGACGCATGGTACATTTAAAAGTCTTGCACTACGTACTGTTTATGTTTTAAAAACATTTGTGACCAATTGATAAAACACTCGAAACAAATTTGCATATTATCATAAAACAGTCTTACAAAATATGAGTGTTAGAGAAAGTGTTTGATAATAAGATGTGTAATTTGTTGTAGTTGTAGAAGTGCTAGGGGCTTCACGTGGAATTCCAGATTGTGCTATATCTTTAAGAAACAAAGAAAAGAGAGATTATTCTAGATATTTTTTATTATCCATTTTAGTAATTCCTAGATGCGATTTTTTATTGTGGTTACTCTAAAGTGTTGCATTTTTATTATTATTTTCTATGGTTAATTAGGGATGACAATCAAACCCGAACCGATGGGTAAACCCGAAACCCGATACATTTGGGACGGGTTTAGGGTCGGGTAATCGGGTATGGGATTAGTTTTTATTTTTTTCGCGGGTTTGAGATTTGATGATATACCCGTTTTACCCGACCCAATTACCGATAAAGTATACCCGTTTACCCGATTAGATACTCAATATAGTTTCTAATATATCTTTTGAAATATGTATGCATAATATATCTAATTGTCCATCTACATTGTCATCTTATGCTAAAATTACCAAAAAGTTAGTGTATACTATTTGTTATCTATGTCTTTGATTGTTTTTATATGATTTAAGTATTTTATATTTATACATTGTAATCATTTGCATATATATTTAATAATGGTAAATGTAATTGGTTAATAGTTACCTAATAGATGCCAGTCGGGTTTTTGGTCGGATATACTTAATGAGTAAATTTTAAAAATTAATGGGTTTACCCGAAACCCGCGGGTATACCCGCTACCCGATGGGTAATTACCCGACACAAACCCGACGGGTTTTGGGCCGGGTTTGGGACAAGCATACCTAATTGGGTAAAGGGTTGGGATTACTTAAACCCGTCCCAAACCCGACCCATTGCCATCCCTAAACAAAATGTGTGGAAGGTTTTTTTTTTTTCGTAGCATTATAATTATCCTCTTTATTCAATAAGATAATAACGATCGATTAATTTGACATACATGTATTAATCACAATTTTTTTTCCATATTTACACGCGTTTTTTCATACATCCGTGGTTGATAAACCGACAACACCTTATTATAATTCTTGACTACTACAAATAGGTTTTCTGTTTCGGATCCGTGTGGTGAGAATATACCATGTTTCCTGCATAAAATTCTATCTCAAAGTCAAGGAAGCATATAATTAAATATAACTTGCATACATTGCATGGACAATTATTTATGGAAAAGTTTACATGAATTGTTTGAGGCACTAGTTTTTTTTTTTTTTTTTTTTTTGGAGGTTTTTTTAATCAAACAAGCATGAATAATTGTGATTCATGTTAGTTAATATAATTAAGAATGAATAAAGATGATTTAGTTGACTTAATTATGTAAATGAAGTATAAGATTACACTATAGAGATCGATTTTTATTGAGTATATAATTGAGAAAAATATAGTATAGTCTATTTAATTTCGTCTTCGATTAAAAAAAACGCACCACTTAATATCTAAACAAAAATATAATATATTATTCCAATTATTTTAGGTAAAACATTTCAAATACGATAAGTAGTTGAGCAAGATCTCTAATTTGGTTCGATACACTTAACAAAATAATCAGAGTCGTTATAGCAAATTTGTTTGAGAAATATTTTGTGAGAAATTATTTATAAATCTCATGAAATAAGAACACGGAGAAAGTAATTAAAACTACAATTTAAAGCAGGGGTGTAAACTAGCTAGCTACTCAAGATCGGTTCGATAAAAAAACTTGAACAAGCCGAGCGTAAATGACCTCGAGCGAGCCCAAACCTTAAAAGAAACTTGTTCACTTATCGAGCTCGACCAGCTCATGAGCCTAAACGAGCCTATTATTTTTTTTATTGAATTTATTAAGTATAATATTATATAAATATAATAATTTTATTTATAAATTTATGATAAAAATAACTAAATAATAAAATATATAAATATTATAACTCATATTATTAATTATTTTCTATCTAATTAATTACGTAAAAATATTTTGAAAATTAGTTATTAATTTAATTTAATTAGCTAAAGAATGGGATAAATAAATTAACCATTTTATGTAAATACCCTTATCCCTTAGAGTAACTTTAAATTCAAATATTATATGTAGCATTCTTATTGGTTTAAAGGTATTCTTATGATTCTCTTAAATGATTTTATTCTCATTTGCACCCGCACTATTTATGTGAAGTAAAATTGCAGTACCTAAAGTTAACTGTTTTGGGTGGAGAGCGGTAAACGAAAGGATCCTAACCACAGACTCATTGATCAGTCGAGGTATTCCAAACATTAACGAAATATGCCCATCCTATGCAGTGTTTCCTGAGACTGCAAAACAATTGTTGGTGGATTGCACAACAGCGCAGGCGATATGGTGGCAGATTTGTGTTTGGGCGAAACTCCCGGTTTAGGTACAATTCACTTCGATTCAACATTTACTTGAATACGGTACAGGGGATTTGTTGGTGGAAGACAAGAAACAAGTAGTGTACTCAATATTTTTAATGACATTGTGGAGTATTTGGTATAAAGAAATCTAAGGGCGAAGATGTGTTCCTAGGAAAATATTTTTATTTCATTGATTTACATCAATCCTGCATTGCCACATCACTTCACTGATTTACTTTACTGATACAGTTTTTTGGAGGCTGCACTCCACTGATTCACTTCACTGAAATCTTTATTTTTTAGTTTTTTTTAAAGAAACATTATTTAAACATATTATTAAACTAATAAATTAAACTTACAATATTAAAAGTAAATAAAACATAGAAATGCAAACACACATAAATTAAAAATAAACTAAATAAAAGAAAAACTATTCGGGTGCATCCACTTCGAGGTATGGTAGATCAAATGCGTCTAGATGTTCCACAAGATCGTTTCGAAGTCGGAAATGGATATCGGAGTCTGTCAACTCCGCAAGCGCATCGTCATCGAACACTGATTGGACTGGGGGATCACGTATTTAGACCGATGATATCGCACACTCCTCGTCTTTAAAGATACTGTTGTGCAATATCATGCACGTATAGACGATGACGCTACACCTATCAACGGTCGTCGGCCTCAAGTGTCGGTTGATAATTCCCCATTTCCCCTTTAATGCTTCGAATGCTCGCTCCACATCCTTCCTTGCCGCCTCTTGCACCCTAACGAAATTCTTTCCTTCGGATCGGTCGGATATCGAAACGCTTTCACAAATGTTGACCAGGTTAGGTAGATGTCATCGGTAAGATAATGTCCACGTTTATATAAGTGGTCATTTAAAGTAAATGGACACTGCGACACCATTCTGTTTCATTGGGTAAGAAAAACTGGAGATTGTTGGAGAACATTTATGTCGTTAAGTGAACGGGGGGGGGGGGGCAAAAAAAATCCATTCCAAAACCACATATATTGCGAAGCAACCTCTTCTAGCATGATCGTAGGGTATTGGTGATCGCCTCTCATATATTGTCCTCGTAATTCCCTAGGACATGCTTGCCATACTAAATTAGTGCAATCAATGCTACCGATCATGCCAGGAAGATGATGTCTTTCTTCGTGTGCTTCCTACAAACATGCAATGTCGTGACTTGTTGGTCTTCGTAAAAACACAGCCCTGTATTATTTAATGACGACATTGCAAAAAAAATTTTAAACATTCGTGCGGCGTCCTCTCAGACATACATACGTACTCATTATATTCATCTGGAGGATTACCAGTTGCGAGTTGTTTCATTGCTGAAGATACTTTTTGCATGGGCGTAAAACTCTTTCTAAACCGTCCGTCCGTGCCCTCTCTGAACAATTCGAAGTTTCCTTCAACATTTGCTACAATTTTTAGAAATAGACGTCTCGACATGAGATACCTTAGTTTAAACTATGTGTCGGTGTATTTTGGTATGACAACAAAATACTCATATATAAACCGAATATTGCCTCCCTCGCTATCACGTGGCACATATCTTTTTTTAGATGTTGATGTGTCTTCCTCTGCAGCTCGCTTGGCAAGGTCCATGATAAACTCAACGCTATTATCGGTTGAGTTTAAAATTAGGTGTACTTCGAGCGGGGGGAATGAAAACTTGACCATATTCGACGTCAATGTCACTCATTTTTTAAAAGTATGGAGCAAAATATGATATAATTTCTATTTTTTTGATCTTAAACCGTGGCATTGTTTTGTTTATACATAAACATTTGAAAAAAAAAACGGTCACAAAATATGACCGTTTGAATTATTTTAAAAGGTCAAAATTAATTTAACGGTCAAATATGGAATTAAAAAACATTTAAATTCGATCGTTGAACCTAATATCATTGTTTACCAGCCCATTAACTAGAACCAGAAATTGGTTCACGGGACCACTACAGCATGGGTGGCGGCGGTGTTACCGTGTTGGTAGTAGGGTACCCGTGACCGATTTTGGTACCCCTAAAGGAATTTAAAGGAGTTAACAAATGGGCTGGGCAAGTTGTGGAGGAGATCGAAGAAACGACATATTGGTGGGTCACAAGAAAAACAAAGATGAGAGATGTCACATACGAACAGTGGAGCTGATTCGCAGGGTTTTAGTTTCAGTATTTGTTTTGGTTTCTATTGTCAGAGTTCATTTCCCATCCTGGGGGAGGTCACAGGTTCGATTCATGCACACCACAAAAAAATTCCCCGTAACGGTTTGAGCTTAGGCAAGGAGGACACCGGTGTGTGGGTAGGGATTCGAACTTGGGACCAATAGGTTAGGGTTGTACAAGGATTTCCATTGATCTAAACCTTTCAAAAAAAATGTTATGTTTTGTTATTGGTGCTCTATGTATATTGTAGTGTGTAATTGGCTGTAGACTTAATTCCTTGTTATGGCTGGGCCTTCTGGGTGATTTGAATACAGTTTTATTTGCTTTTTTAAAAAAATTGAACCCCCACTAAACTTATATATACAAATCAAATCCCTATAAACTTGGATATTATATTCATTGAATATACATAAACACAGAAGAAAACATGTGTAATAAAACCAAGTACTTTTACGAGTTTTAGAAGATAGTTCTAATGTGAAAAAAGGAAGAACCGGAGAATAAACCAAAATTGTTAAATTCTTTTATTTGTTGTTCATATATTTTTAAAGTTTATGTTTTTTTACATATAAATGTACTAGCTTTTATCCCGGGAGTGTACCGTGGTTGAAATATTTAATATAACATAATAAAATATCTAATATGACAACACAATTAATGATTTGTCAATACATGATTAATGAATATTATTATTATTATTATTATTATTATTATTATTATTATTATTATTATTATTTATTTTAAACAAATTTCTACCATAATTTATCATATTCAAATATAAAAAAAGGAATCTCTGCCTATGAAGTTATGTTTATCGTTTGTGATTTATTAGTAGAGTAAAATATATTTGAAAACAAAATCCTACAAAAATAGTTGTTTTTTTATCCGTTTTTTATATAGCACTATGGTACTCGTTGGAAAGATAATAAAACGCTCATTAATTTGGTGTATTTTTTTCTTTAAAAAATCTCGTATATAAAAGATATTAACGTTTAAAAGTTATGGGAGGAAACATTAGAGAGAAAATTTAACTTAGTTTTTAAATTCTTAACTTTTCCTAAAATAATTATAATATATATAGATTTTTTAAAAAAACTCAAAATTTAAAAAATCCTACATGATGCCACATGGCACATTTAAGGAGGGGTTGAGGCCTTCATTAAATGCCACATCATCAAAGTTCAATTCTTTTATTATAAGTTATAGATATATATGTTATGGGAAGAGATATTGTAGAAAGGGTCCTTAAGATAAAAAAAACGTAGGAAGAAATCTGGGACCATTAGATTAAATAGTGACCAGATCGTCTAATTAATCACGTTTAAAACAAACCCAAGAGTAATTTAGTCAACAAAATTATAAGCGCGTTTAATTTTTTTTTTTCAATTTAAACTGCCAATTCACCAAAATCAGCGACGGTTACTAAAATTGAGAAACAAAAGCTTTCGTGTCGTCAACTATGGTTTACTCACAAATAAAAAACACACAAAACACACAGACGATGGTTCTAAATCGATAAACATGAAGAACAGAAAAACAAAGCATGGCATCAAAAGAAAATCAAGTGCGTTTATGGTTACATTTTCAGCCATCATGTTAATATAACTTTGATGTTTACACGCAAACAATAACTTAACCTAACGAAACTTGAAAATGAAACAGATAAGGAAGTCGAGAGTAGAATAAAGAACAATCATCACAGACCTACAACAAAACCGATAAAAGTATGTAGAAGATGACGATGTTAAAGTGCGTTTAGGTTATTTGAAACAAATAATAGGTGCGTTTAATGGATAGCTTAAAAATAACGTGCATCTTGATCAAGATGATCTTATTATAACGTAAGTCCATTGTGATTTTGTTTTTGTTAGTTTTTGTTTTGGTAACCTATAAT